>OZ012739.1:466040727-466290727 GCA_963859935.3 Lathyrus sativus | reverse complement strand
ATTTACAGTGCGCACAAGAATATATGACATTATGAGAATAATAATCTAAAATTTTCATATTATATGATTGTGTAAACATGCATTCCCACTGATCCAATAGGATAAAGATTTATCAGAGTCCACTAATATTAAATACTCTGATGGAACAATGAGATACTATTTAAAGCAAAACTATAAAGAGAAATAGTTCTACAATTTATCATCATGAGAGTTTTACAAACTCAACCACATATTTTGCACGTAAATAGAATATTATTATTTAAATAATTTCACATTAAAGAATATGATGGTCATATAAATGATTTATCATCATTTAAGTGAAATCAAATTCTTAAAATTTTAAATATAGAAATAATACAATATCTTAATAACTCACTCGAAACCTATCATTATGAGAATTTTTCGGTGGAATAATATTTGTATATTGTTATTAAATTTCTTATTTTATTACTTTTGATATTCTCATTTGAGATTATAATAAATGAAATTTTCTAAAAACATGTAAAATTATTTTAATTAAATGAAATCCAATAATTTATTTTAAATCCTTTTTGTTTCAATAGATTTCAATTCTCAATGTATTATGTAAGTGATGGACATACTCTATCGGTGTGACATTACTTGACATGATTCTTGTGTGATATAGAATATAGTTGAATATTTGTTTGATTATTTTAAAACTCTTATTAATAAATCAACTATCTTTCTCTATCAAGCCGGAGAATCTAACATGTCAATTTTATAAAAATGTCATTTTTATAAATATAAGAAACAAATTTTATTTGTTTAATAAATATTTGTTTAGTATAGAGACTTATATTGAAGATAATATAGTCTTATGTATATACGAAAATCTATGACTATTTTGTTGTACCTTCAATAAAATTAAAATTAAAGTCTTTTTTATTTTCGTTGTGTGTAACCTAATTATGTCTCAAGTGTGTGTGACTTTAATTGTAACACTTGAGTTTTGAGTGAACTATTAAAATAATCAGTATAATTTCACTTTGCAATTTAAAATGCCAGGAACTTAATCTCACTCATATGATGATAATTTTGTTTTATATAATTATCATACTATTTTATGTGAAGGTTATTTTGTTTATCAAAATTCTTTTAAGAATTTTATTTGTTATAGAAGATTTTTCATTATAAATTGTTAGTGAAAATTAACAATCTTCTTAATTCTAAATGTGGAATATATGGTTAACTATGAAGCTAAAATTTTGATAATAAAAATCTGCCATTGATAAATATTGAGTTTCATATTGTTATTATGTAATCACTTATGTTAACAGATCTGCTATATTCATGTGCAAAATAAGTGATTAAGTTTTTATGAAATATTGATAAATTGTACAACCACTTTTGTCAATAATTTTGCACTAGAAATTAAGTATCCCACTATTGAGTATTATATTATTAAAGTATTTAATACTTGCAGACTCTGATAAATTCTTATCTTACTTATACATATTGAATCAGTGAGAGTGTATGTGCACACAATTATATAATTCGATATTGTCATATATTCTTGCGCATTTTATAGAATATGACATATTCTAAGAAGAATTCAAAATACTCAATAACTCTAAGAAGTGTTATTCTATTATACCGAGATACATATTATTATTCTCTTAATCTCAGGAAACATCATAATTTGATGTTTAGATCGATATTGAAAAGACACAATACCTCTTTAGCATGCAATTATATTGTGTTATTCTATCTTCAATAGTCCATATTTGTCAGGTCATAATATGAAAGTACAAGTAAATATCAATACTCCTATCGAGTATGATATTGTGTTATGAAGGTACTTATGATTAAATGTAATTACTCTCGTAATAGGGTATCCCTATATGTAATTACTATTCTTAGACTTATGCGGATATTCTATGACCCATAATTTAAAACTCATTAGTATAATCACTAACCATAGACTTATGCACAAGAGTAAGTCTTATGATACTTTGGGTTAGTGGGAGTTTATCAATAACATTTTTTATTGTACCTGATCAGAAGAGATTGCTGGCCTGCCATGCGTCTGAGTTTCCAGACTGTTGATTTGATGGACGGGGGGTGTACTTGAAATGAGTAAGAATTAGATCACATGACCCTCTAGTGGAAGAGGGTATTTATAATGAGCCCTTAACGTAGGGTCAACGGTTACTACACGTTCGGGCTGGGTTGCCAGACCCAACGTTGGTAACTGTTAAGGCTGGCGTGGCGTCGTGAGGACCAGCACGTGGTCTTCGCCTCTAGTGTAACTGTTCTATGCTATCCAGGAGGTGGAGGACCAAATAATCAGGGCACGAATAGTTACCTGATGACGTGTCTCAGTGTAGGGGACACGTTGAGAACGTGGGGGAGTTAGAGAAGCTTTCCGAGCTGGATGGGTTCTGCCTGACAGTGGGGGAGAAGAGGGGCGAGTCGGGCAGATATGACGATCCAACTCGACTGCCGTTGATCCGTGCCCGATAGGAGAAGATGTTCTGTCCGACATGTCTCTGCCCGACGATGAGGTCTTATTGGGCCTTCCAACCTGGTGGGGTTTGGGCCTGCTCGACTATGGGCCAATCGTCGGCCTAGTCCAGAACAGTAGCCCCTAAGTCGTTGCTCACGGTCAAACGAGCTATGACTTAAGGTGCAAAAGTGTCGAGCATGTCGCTTTGTCAGGTAGGTCGCGGATGTAGGGGAAGCCCACGAACGAGGAGGGGAATCTGAAGAGACGTAGGGAAGGCTGAGGGTCACCAAGTGTCACCCTAAGGAGGCTACGGGCTAGGCACTTGAGTGCCTAGTGATGCTTCGTTTCTCGTGCTAGGGCGTATATATACGTGGGCCCAACCCGTCTTTTCGTTCTCTCGTTCTTTTTGCTGCTGTTCAACCTTATGAATTCTCTGCTCGACGCAACCGCTTTTCTCCGCCGTATCACGTAAGTCTTTGCCTCCATACTGATATTTTTTAACAAGCTTTCGGCGATGCTCTCGGCGGTTCTAAGGGGACGCCGGGGAGACCATGGGCTTTTCTGGAGAATACGTCGGAGAGTCCTTCAAAACTAGGATTCTGGCTGACCGTCCCCGCCCCCTGCGATGAGTGGCCCGGGGAGAATCAATGATTGTTGAATGTCCCGAAGGTAGTTTGATGAATACCCCAGACATAATTGATGAGCACGCCGAGGATAAAAGATTGCGCTCCCCGGGCACATCAAAGGGTCGGGTTATTCCAGAGTGGTTTTCTGGGCACCCAGACGTCCATGCCTTTTCACTTGAACTATGGTGGAAGAGTGGATTTGATTTGGCTGTCGAATTCACCAAGTTCCTCTGCTTTTCAGGTAAATGGCTGCCCATGAAGAAGGGGAAATGACGTGGTATCTGCCTGGAAACGAAGATGGTCTCCAAGACGAGGCCGTTGTGGATCCTCCGAACAGGTCGGCCGAGGACGAACCCCTCAACTATATGTCCCGGTTCGTGCTCGATAGTTCTGATGTTTTTGTCGTAATCAAAGATAGAGAGGTCGGGGCTCCTCGTTAATTTAGAGCATGTCGGCCTCGGGAACTAAACCGTATTTTCTCTCGCTACGATGGGGGCTGATGTTGCATTAACACACCTCCTAATCCCATCAATGAAGCATCACAATGTACCACAATGGTTCTGTCAGATTCAAAAAAATCAAACCTGAGCTGTTGTCAGTCTTCTCAAAATCTCTTGCAACTTTTCCTCATACTTTGCATCCCAAAACAAAAGCTTGAATCTCCCTAGTCTACCACGTCAATGGCAAAGATAACTTGGAAAAATCCTTCAATAAATTTTCGATAATAATGTTCTAACCCAAGAAAACTTCTAATCTCAAAAACGGATTTTGGAGCTTCCCATTGCAATACAACTTAGACCTTCGATAGATCAACTGCAATACTCCTACTCGAGATCACATGACCAAGGAAACTCACCTCCTTTAACCAAAACTCACACTTTGACAGTTGTCATACCTCAAATTTGCCATACCCATGTAGTTGTCCTCCATCTATACATTTACCCACTAACCATCATTCAGAAAAATCCAAAAAAAAGGTTGTTGCTTTTAGGATGCATTAATTCAGGTATTGTGTGGTCATGGTTTGAATTAGGGTTTCTGTGTCAAAATCAAGTTGTCAAGCAAAGCGATCAGGTCAAGGGTAGTAATGGTTGGAATTCAAGTGAAGTTTGACCTCATCTTGGTCAAACAAGTATTTTTACTTGTTCTCAATTCATCAGGCTATGGCAAAGTCAGGTGTTTCATGGTTAAAGGTTATCAGGGTTCAATTCATTTGCAAGGCAGGTTTATTTGACCAATAGTGAAGAGTCTGGTTCGAATGGAAAAGTTCAACATGGTTTTGTTTTGGTCCCACTGTTCAAGTTTGACTTCTAAGACATGATTTAGTTAATTCATAATGCTTTCATCATTTTCAAGTTATTTTTAGAGGTTTAGGAATGATGTTGTGGTGCAAGTGGCTTTTGTTTCTACCTCCATCCATGAACAAGCACAATGTTGCTTAGGAATTTCAAGTATTAATCATAAACCAAGTGACATTCAAGATAAATCAAGTTCAAATCAACAATGGATAGTAAGAGTTTATTTCAAGCCCATTTGAATTACAAATAAAAATATATAAAAAATGGGTCCATTTGATACAAAACCTTCAGAAATTGCTATAAAGCCCGCATTCCATTCACTAAGTCTTGTTACATTTCTAAAGTAAATTAAAATTGAGAGGTACATATAAGTCCTAATCTTCATATGTGGCACCCGAGTGATTACATGAGCAGTGGCCCCACAACTTCTCCATTCAAAGTTCAAAAAAACTTGAGAAGGATGCAGTGACAGTTTTGCTCAATCTTTCCACACGCACCGAGAATTGTGATCGAGGCTAGGAACAGAGTTGAGTTGTTCAGGCATTTACCACAATATGAACATGGGAGTCAGCTTCCAGATCTTGAGGCAAAGTTTTTCGATCTTTATCCTGTGCATCCTGCTGTTTATAAGGTTGGTTTGCAGTACATATCTAGAGATATATCTGGTGGCAATGATCGTTGTATTGCAATGCTCCAAGCATTTCAAGAGGCCATCAAAGACTACAAGGTTCCACCTGAGAAGAGTCTTGGGAGAGATTTGACAGCAAAAATTGGCAGTTATGTATCATTTCTTATTGAGTGCCGACCTCTGTCAATCAGCATGGGAAATGCAATTAGATTTCTCAAGAGTCAGATAGCCAGGCTACCTTTAACCTTGTCTGAATTAGAAGCAAAAACTTCTCTCCAGTCTGATATTGAGCGTTTTATAAGTGAGAAGATCATACTTGCCAACAAGGTGATAGTCAAGCACGCTGTCACCAAAATAAGAGATGGGGATGTTCTTCTAACATACGGGTCGTCATTGGCAGTTGAAATGATTCTTTTACATGCACACGAATTAGGAAAACAATTTCGTGTTGTGATAGTTGACTCACGTCCAAAGCTTAGAGGCCAACAGTTACTCCGCAGGCTTGTGGAGAAAGCTCTTAATTGTACATACACTCATATAAATGCTGTTTCTTACATAATGCATGAAGTAAGTCGAGTTTTTCTGGGTGCTGAATCGATACTCTCTAATGGAACGGTATATTCAAGAGTGGGGACTGCAAGTGTTGCAATGGTTGCTCATGCATCCCGTGTACCAGTCATAGTATGTTGCGAGGCCTATAAATTTCATGAAAGGGTACAACTGGATTCAATTTGCTCTAATGAACTTGGTGATCCGGATGCCATTTCAAATGTTCAGGGTAGAGTGGATGTCAACCACTTGGATGGTTGGGCCGATATTGAAAATCTGCAACTTCTAAATTTGATTTATGATGCAATGCCTTCAGATTACGTTTCAATGATAGTCACAGATTATGGCATGGTCCCCCCACGAGTGTACCTGTAATTGTAAGAGAATATGGGAGAGAATAGGTCTGGATATAAATTATTCAAATGCAAAGGACTAATAGGAATGGATTGTAAGAGAATATGGGAGAGAATAGGTGTGGCTATAAATTATGCAAAGGCAAAGACTAACCATTCATAAATCAGAGTTTAACATTGCATTAACGAGCAGCCCTTGGTGCACCACACAAAAAAAAATTGCCAATGCTCACTAGCAGCAGGTACGACCATGGCTCGCGGCATCAAGTCCCATGTACCACAAGGTAGGCAACAGCCTGCGTATTGTGAAAAGAATTTTCAGCAGCTACACCATCAAGGCCTTGAGCCAACCTGCCATTGAATCCCATGACTCGTACTGAAACCTCAACACACTGATATGAGGGCGGGTATATCTGTCATGATTGGGTTCTCCAAAAGACTTGCACAAATTCAAGCCAATCATCATACTTGTTTCTTTCTTGCGGAACAAAATACCAAAAATAATTCCTGTAATAATATTAGAACAATTACCACCTTGAGTTGTTTGTTCCAAGTGCTCCAAGTCTAAGCAAAACCAACATACCAGATAATAGACCTCAAGCAAATTTCACAAAAAAAAAAAGAAGCAAAAATCAACCTGCATGATAAAAGATACAGTCAGCATAAACAAACAAAAATTAAGAGGCTAAAAAATAGGACAGGTTGCTCAGCAAAGGACAACAGAGACACATTCACAAAAATGGCAAATACAGAGCAGTAGCAAGCAATTGCAGTACCACAGTCCTAACACAAGAATGGGAATATGACAGATTAGTAGCAGACCAAACCTAAAACCTAAGGTGCATAGAATTTCAGAGCTTCAAGAGTTGGTCTGCTAAACCTAATTGGTTTCACTATAAAGGCTTCATTTTGGAGAGAAGGGGGGATTCGGTGAACAGCCGCCCTCTCTCACAACTCACCTTCATCCCTCAACCCAATAAAACTCACATAAAACCGAAAAAAAAAGATTGAAGATGGAGCTTATCTGCTTTCGGTGTTGACAATCTGGTGGTATCAGTTCAACAAAAAGCTGTGCATCATCCAAACTCCTCATTGCTAGCGTGAGAACTTGTCGAATTCGCTCCAACTTTGTAAGTATTCCATTGATTTTTCTGTCTTCATAATCTTAATCTGTGTTGATTTGTTTCCTGGCGGTGAGTTTTCGAGAGAGAACAAGAGCAAAAGAGGCTCTTCAGAGAGTCGAACCTTCGTTAGGAGATTAACCTTCACAGAAAACCAAACCAGTTTACTTTCAAAAGAGGCTCTTCGAAACCTGAACTCAACTACCTCCTCCTATTGATTCTCGACCCAAAAACTCGGTTCGACATCATTTCAAAACCAAAGCAGCAAACCTCTCACCCTCACTATTCTTCCACCTCCAACTGTGAAAATCACCAACCCTAAAGCAGCCACCCTCCATTAATGCTTCATCCTCTTCTCTTCACCACAACCATCTCAAACAAACCTTCCAAAACATTCCAAATACACCCATTTATCGCCGGAAAAATAACCCGCCGTACCCAGATTCGGAACCGACCCATTAACATCCTTCGCGAGTCACCCCTATTTCTTCTCCAAAACAACAACCATACACAAACACGTAAACCCTCATCTCACCTTCGCCCTCTCTCAACGAAACCAGACCTCTACCGTTATCCCAAACATCCGCCGCGAAAACACTCACCAAATTTCTCCAGAAAAATATATGTTCCTCATCTTCTCAATACAACTTTCAAATCACCTTCGCAAGCTTCAGATCTCCACCTCTTTTTCATCACAACAACAACCTTCAATCGATTCTTCAACCCTTACCGTCGAAACACCGTTGAACCTCCAAAACATCTTTTCCTTGGAACCCACTTTTCTTCCTCATTATCGAACCAAAAGCAACCATTATTTTCTTCTTCCATCTTCTTCACACAATCAAAAACCCAGAAAAAATATTCAAATCTTCATCCCTAAACGCACCTGTAAAACTCAACAAACCCAATCGCGAACCATTCCAAGCACCTCACCTTCATCGTCTTCCAAACAACATGAAACCCAGACAAACTTCAAAACCGACAAACTTCCTTCTCTGTTTCAAACCTTTGAATTCATACTCCACTATCTCGTCAACCCAAATCGAAACCCTCTTTAAAAAAAAACAACACGTGATGAACCTTCTCCCAAACCAACTCCATCGCTACAATCAAACCCATTCACTCCGAAACACCTTCGGCCTTCAACTCGAACCTCCGCACTCTTCAAATCACTCAGACTCGTCGCCATCGCCGCTGTGTAAAAAAAAGAGAGGGTGAAGAAACAAAGGCGTCACATGTGAAAGAAGGAGAATAGACTCCGAGTGTTTTTTTTAGGATAGTTTGATCCAGTCAGGAACATTCATGAGCTAGCCTTTGGGCCTTAAGCCCATTCATTATTTTTTCTGCTTATACACCTAGCGGTTCATCTCACTCCCTTGGCCATTGTCTTTTTTAATAATAATATTGTGATATATTCTGTTTGTTTTGTATATGTATATTATATAAACATATGTAAATATATTATTATGTACATATTACATTAACCGTTGTTTATAGATTTTATTTTGTTTTAGTTTTTAAAACAGTTTATAATATATATTTTTTAAAAAGGTTGAATATAGTTTATATATTATTATTTTTCTAAGTTATAGTTTTATCTATTTTCTCTTGGAAATTTTAAGATTTATTTAGAAGTTAATCTTATGTTTTATTTGTTATTGGACATTTTTGTCCCATTTCATCTGTTTTGGTCGATGACGAGACCTCTATTGTTTTTCTGTCAAATTATTGATGAGAAACGATGGATCCGAGACCACCTCTTTTCTATCCACATTATGCCCCGATTCAATTCAAAACATTGTCAAACCTTCCTAAAAGCAATCATCTTTGTATTGAACTAAAAGAGGGGATTAAGTGTAGACTTTCTTCCTCTCCGAGTGTCGAGATGCTCACTGTAGTGTGGGTGGTTTAGACACTCGTCTTTCAATACGAAGACGTCTTTCTTTCCATTTCTCTCCATTTTCAAACCATCTTCAATAAAGGAATCGAGTTATATTCGTGTAGAATTGAAAAAAGAGGATTAAGTGTAGACTTCTTCCTTTCCGAGTGCCGAGATGCTCACTGTAGTGTGGGTGGTTTAGACACTTGTCTTTCAATACGAAGACGCGACTCCTTCCACCTATCTCTTTCCACAACTCCTTCCCGAAACCTTTCTCACCTAAAACCTCGGTCCCGCACCGAGTGCATTTTCGAACTCTTTTCATAACAAATACTTGAATGTTCATGGAGTGGTTAGGCGTAGGCCTTCTCATATCCCTAGTGCTTGACGTTTACCGTAGGGTTCTCTGTCACAAAAGCACTTACCGTTCAAAATCAAAAAAACATCTTTAATAAGAGAACGAAGTTCTCTTTGCATTGAATTAAAGATAGAGGATTAAGTGTAGTCTTCTTCCTCTCTGAGTGTTGGGATGCTCACTGTAGTGGGAGTGGTCTCGATACTCGTCTTTCAATACGAAGACGCTACGTTCGCCACACCATTTCATAACAAAAACCTTGAGATAAAGAATTGGGTACTATCCGTAGGGGTTACTATCCGAGGACTTATCTCCCCCCTAAAAACAATTCCACCAATCAAATGTGACATCTTGCCTCATCTGGCGAAAACCTAATATCTTTCAAAAGGATATGTTACGTCCGTTCTACCGCAAACAGGTAACGCATAAGTCTCCTCACATGCGAGCAGCAAAACACCTAAACTGCTAGAATACGCACAATAGCATCATCCACAAAACATCAACAAACCGTAGGCTGAACTACGGCTGCTCTGATTCTTTACTTCTTTTGAGTAAAGATACGTAGGCACAAGGGCCACAATCCTTGCCGAGCACATTCCCCCTATATCTGTAGTTCCCCGAACTACGTCGACTCCGACTTTCTCATGTCTATTGAGAATACGTAGGCATAGGACTGCGAAGTCCTACCGAGTCTGTTCTTTCTCTTTTTACCCGTTCTCTCTTTCCTCCTAACTTTCCTGTTTCTAACCCTTCTTTTACCCTGTGGAACACTTCTTATAGCATAATGTTTAAGCAAATAAATTCACACATCGACAAACAAAAGGTTCCCATCGAGTACGATGGATGCGAGGGGTGCTAATACCTTCCCCTCGCATAACTGGCTTCCGAACCCGTTCTTGGTCGCGAGACCATCTTATCCATTTTCTTTTCTTAAGGTTTTCTCGATATTTTCCTTTCCCCTCATGGGATAAATAAAGTTCGGTGGTGACTCTTCTGCCTATCTCTTTCGTCTCCCCGTCGTTGCGCAATGCATTTTTCGAGTAGCGACAACAGTTTTGCATATAACTGCTTCTCTTCCAATGCTGATAACATAATTTTCAAATGCTTAGCAGGATCCTCTTTACTCTTCGAATATATCAAAATATCATCAATGAACACAACCACAAACTTGCCCAAATAAGGATGGAAAATTATGTTCATATACTCCATAAATACACATAGTGCATTAGTCACACCAAATGGCATCACAAAATACTCATAATGTTCATACCTTGTTTTAAAAGCAGTCTTCTGAATATCCTCAGCCTTCACACGAATCTAATGATACCTAGATCTCAAATCTATCTTACTGAACACACTTGCAACACCCAACTGATCCATCAAATCATCAATCCTTTGAAGTGAACACTTATCTTGATAGTCACCTTGTTCACTTGTCTATAGTCCACCCAAAGCCTCACAAAACCTTCTTTCATCATAATCAACAAAGCTGGTGCACCCCACAGTGACACACTCAGACAAAAGAACCTCTCCTCAAGCAGCTCTTTAAGTTGACTCTTCAACTTTTTCAATCCCAACGCAGACATAAAATATGGAGCCATCAATATCGAACTAGTTCCAGGAACTAAGTCGATCGTAAGCTCCACTTCAAGTTCCGATAGTAAATCACTTATCTCTTCAGGAAAAACTTCTGGACAATCATAATTAATTGGCAACCCACCAACTTATCCACTTTTATTAACACTCAAAGTCTCCGTCAAAATAAACCTCTCAGCTCCATCCTGCACTGACTCATCAAAACAATTCGTAAGCGCTTAGCTTAACTCAAAACAATTCACTGCACACGCCATCTAAGCTTGCAAGACACGTCTATCCCATCCAACATGACCCCGTCTACTATCAACAAGAGATTAAGGGTGATCAGTTCCTAAATTTGTCAATAGACATCCGAAAATCATGATGGAGTATAAACCATCTTTATCAAACTATAAGAGTGTTCATCGACACACTGAGCCACCACTCCACACTTGCCGCATCCTGGAGAAGCACAAGCTTCTCCCCCACTTGATTCATTCTCATTTCTGCAGACAAAGGTTAGAAAACAAATATGTACCGATAATGTTTTTACACACATGTCGCATACAAGGGAACAAACAATATTAGACAACTTGGCCGGACGAACCGACCTGCTCTGATACCACTAATGTAACACCCTTTTCTACCCCACAAATAATAGGCAAAAATAACACAAATATCAGAGTAAATTATTAAATTTCACAAAAGCCACCAAAAGGGCGTACATTTCCCAATGTCATCAAAATAGGTCACGGCTCCGTAAACAACAGATTTTCCCAAAATACATCAAACAACATAAAACAACGGAATTCAAAGGCATAAGTCAAGGTTTTCCTCATTAGGGAAAATAAGCAAAATAACTCAACAATATATAGTTTAACTCAAAGAACCCAACCCGATGTTACATATCAGAGCAAGACCCTCTAAGTTAACCAAAAGGCTAACAAATCTAAACTTCAAAAATAATCCTCGACGGCATCCACGACTAAACCTGGTCATCTTCATGTTACCCACGTGGAGGTAACATTCAAACATGCAGGGTGAGTAAAACGGTTCATAATAATCAATGTATAAAAATTAACATAAATGATGTCATAATCATATTCAACACATTCATATCCTTCAATATGCCTCAAAGGCCACAATGTTATAATTCATACAAAAGGACTCATAAATGCAATGCAATAAGACTCCATGCATGTGGTACCAATCATTACAGCGCGATGGACACTGGGCCATCAACCCTCCATAGATTCCCATCAATAGGATCGATTCTACTAGAGAACCGGAGCACATCAAAACACTTCACATCCACACAATGGGATTGAAGACAAAGTAATCGAGGTCCTGAACCGAAGTCCGGATGCACATGAATGCATGATGCACACGTCATAAATCATCCTCATAACAACATCATAGGTGCATCATCATTCATCATATTCATCATCATCAAACGTCATAGCTCATCATCGTAATCATCATCATACATCATGTCATCATAGATCATCATAATAATCATCATCATACATCATGTCATCATATAATCATGATAATCATCATCATACATCATAAAAATCATCATATAATTATAGACAAATCACATAGCGCTCGCAGTCATACTCATATTAATTCATCATATTATCACATATTAATTCATAATTATACTCGCGGTAATTCTCATACTATCGCCTATTAATCACATAAACTTCACAGTCCTACTCATGTTAATTTATCATATTATCACATATTATCACCTCATAGTAATTCATCAGGAAAATTGCAACATCAAAAACATCAAGACATCACTGAACCAGAACATGATTCATTAATAGAACATATACACAATTGACTTCTCAAACATAATTAGATATACAAATATTGGGAAACCAATTCCCTTATCTATACTATGTTATAGACCTGTCCATTAGCTTTCCAACGCTTCGAACGGGGGGCAAAATGGACTTACGGATCAAAAGTTACGTCCAAAACGATTTCGACCGAAAATATGAACTGTCATGACGGACAGCAAAACGCTATTACGCTCCGGAACCTAAATCAACCCAAAAGTCCACACGATTCACTTTCCCAATGCCCCCAAAACATCTCTAAATCATCCCTAAGATCTTATGGTGATAAAGGCACAAAATCTACGGTTTACTAGGCCAATCCCGTAACATATTCACGCCCTAAATCACAATTTTCCTTCAATTACACCCTAAGGCATCAGAGTTACTCACTATCAAATATTCCTATCCCTTTAGGGTTAGACATGTAACAATTTAAGGTTTTGGCCACGAAGTCCTACCTTTCCCTTTTCCCCAATGGGCTCCAGGTTAGATTCACACTGTAATACCCTAAATTTTTCCCTAAGATTTGTCGTCGCATTTCAATGCATTTTTATTGCATTTAATCAATTACTAACAAATTTGTGTAGTCGTTTGACTTTTTGCAGGTAAATATCATATGGCATGCATTTTTTTCTAAAAAGTAAAAATGACATAATTGGCAAGAGGACATGTGTAAGGAGTTGTGAGTGTGAGAGGTTGAGAGTTTGAATCTCACCTTTGTCACTTTTTGTTTTTTATTATTTTTACTCTAAATGTTTCTATCTCTCATTAAAAAAATAACAAAAATAGTTTTTTATTATTATTTAATTATTATTTTCGTATTTTAAGTAAATCATTTTTTAAAATATTATTTTTTTCACTTTTTTCTAAATTATTCATAAAAATATCCAAAAAATCATAAAATAAAAAATATTAGAAAAAATTTTGTTCTTTTTATAATATTTTTGATTTTAGGAATCAATAGGATTATTAGTTTTTATTTTAAGTTTATTTTAAATTATTTAAATTTTATTTTTTCTTAACTAATTATTTAGTCTGGGCTTTAAAATGGGCTTTAGGGACATTATTGACAATTTGGTGTTAACCTTAACTTGTTCCCTATATATACATGTGTTGCCTTGTTGGAAAGGGGGTCAGAAGGTTTTCTTCAGAAAAGAGGAGAGAGAAAGGGAGAAACAAAGGAGATCCCCAGAGAAGAAAGGCGGTCGTTCCCACAACTCGTCAGAAGGATTGGAGCTCTCCAGTGTTCCCTTATTCAAACCTTTTTCACATTTACCGAAGCAAACCTCCGCTTCGTAGGTTAAATTACTAAACCTTTTGCCTTTTCATGTTTATGTGCATATTTTGCCATGTTAATGTGTTTAGGTCCGTTAAATTATTAAACCTTTTGCTTTTTTATGTTTATGTGCATATTTTGCCATGTTAATCTCCATGTGTGTTTAGGTCCGTAGATTTTAATATCAAAATCCTTTTTTAACAAAACCTTTTTTTAAAATCAAAACCCTTTTTTTTTATTTATTATTAAAACCTTTTTTTTAGTAAGACCTTTTTTAAAAAAATGAAAAGCCTTTTTGTTCCCAAGAAGAAAAAAAAAACCTTTTTGTTCCCAAAAACCTTTTCCCAAAAAACTGAAAAGCATTTTCCCAAAAAAAACTGAAAAGTCTTTTTTTGGATGAAAAGCCTTTTTTGTTCTAAAAAAAACTGAAAAGACTTTTCCTCCAAAAAAAACTTTTTTATAATTTAAACTTAATTTTTTTTTATAATTTTAACTTAAATATTTTTTATTAAAAAATTAAAACCTTTTTTTTTATAATTAAAATATTAAAAAATTAAAACCTTTTCGTAAGGAACTCCTGATGTTTGATGTTTGTCGTGTCATTTTATGTACCCTTTTATTACTTTTCTTTCTTTTGGCATTTCATGTGCATGCTCGAGGTTGAGATGTGCTTGTGGTGGCCACAGCCCCACACTATTTTCCTCCCTCACTTCATTCTAAGTGTCATTACATATTTTCATATTCTTCATGTTTTCATAAATGTTTCTTTGTTTCTTTATACCCTCTGCCTTTATTACTTTTCTTATTTCTGTACCTTAATTATTCCTCCATATAATGATTTGTCATATTTTCACATTTTTTTACAGTTTTATCCTTCCGAAGGATTAGGTCCAGCCTTTTGGCCGCCGAGTCAATAACCTAACCCTAATGCACTTAACAATTTATAACATAGAGATCGGAGTTTAAGACTCCATGTAAGCGTGTCCTTAAGATGCGTTTATTCCCCTTGAGACCTTGACCACAGTCAAGAAGTCTCTAACCTCCCTTTTGAGGGGAACTACAGTTACTCTGATTCCATTCCCGTAAGGATATGTAGGCACAAGATGCGATGTCTTGCCGAGTAAACTTAGAATTAACCCCTAGGTCTTTTTTAATTTTCAATCCTTTGTATATACCCTTAAGCAAAATAATTAATGAAATAAAAAAAAAATAAACAAAAGGTTCCCGTAGAGTACTACGGAAGTTTAGGGTGCTAATACCTTCCCTAAATTTAACCAACCCCCGAACCTTAGATCTCTCCCTTTTAGGTTTTTCCTTTCTTTAACCTTTCCTTCGGATAAATCAAAGATCGGTTGTAAATGAATTAAGATTCAAGTTAATTAATAGCTTGACATCCAAATTTCACCGCAACAGAAAATGGCGACTTCACTGGGGAGTCCTAACTTTTGAGGGTTATCCCCATTTTGTTTATTTTTCATTATATATTTGTTTCATTAATATTTTGCTCACTTGTATGTATATATTGGGGTACCTTACTTGGAGTTACTGTGTTGTGAGATAAGTCCTACACCCGGACTTGAGCGACCTTATGATAGGATGGCTGATATATTCGACGAGGCTTATAGGGAATGAGTCCCGACTAAGCTAAATCGAGAATCACCGCTCAGTTGAGACACTTTCGAAAATGGTTCGGTTGATCGAGTGTAATCGTGAAAACTTTTACCATTATCGATTGGAGTCTGTGATACTGGGAACCGTAGTACCTTTACACCATCTTGGCCTTATATAGGATGTAGTGCGGGAACTATGTGGGATTAGTCCTACAATGGTTGCTACGCGATGCTACACTTAAAAGAGGTTCTCTTGAGAATATTATTGACCCTCGAGTCAGTCGGGAAGTCGATAATATCCGAAAGATGGACTGATGACTTTGGGCACTGACTTAGAACCCTTGTTCTGCAGGTACAATCAACCTATAGTACATACCTCTTTGGGAAGGGTAGACCTTGACTCCATTCATTGTTCCTCTAACTTAGGACCTTTTGTTTGCTTATGTGTATTTGTGCTTCACATCCATAAAGCATCATATCATTTCTAGTTTCAAGGAATTCAGCAGTCCTTTGCAAATTCGAAAAGCCTTACATTTTAAAGTCTAAAATTTTTTCCAACTTTCTTAAAAAGCAATATTCGCAATCGACCGTTGAAATTCTTGAAACCATTGCATGGCATCAGCATCACATTTTTGCATTGCATTTGTCCCCCGGTTTCTCATTCTCGGTTCTCTCGTCTTCCAGTGTACCTTTGAGTCGTCAAGCTGATTCCTCGACATAGATATCAGACCAGCGCTAACTATAGACATGAGATGTCAGAGCAAGAGACATACAATGCAGAGATCCGAATGGAAATCGATGAGTTGAAGTCAGACATGACTAAGCTCACTGAAATGCTTCAAATACTTATTGTCAGAGGACAACCAGCTCAGACTCCTCAACACCCAGTTATCAGACAAAACCAAAAATGGAACAGAAGCCACTTTGTTCCTATTCCCATGACTTACACCGAGCTATATCTTGACTTGGTTCGACGAGGACTGATCACCACAAAGGGCTTTACCACCTCCTCCTAGTCCTCCTCCGGTTAGGTTCAGGACCGATCTCCATTGTGCTTTTCATGAGGGTGCCTTAGGCCACGACTTGGAGCATTGTTTTGCATTGAAAGCTAGGGTGCATGAACTGATTAGAGCCGGAATACTTGATTTTACGGATAGTCGTCCGAGCGTCCAGACAGATCCCTTGCCAACACATCAGAATTGAAGCTTTGTCATTGGGCCTTTTTTTTCTCGTTGTTTGCATTTTCCTTATTTTGTTTAAGTTGTTTGCTTTCAATTATGTTTGTACTTTCATTAATGAAATAAGCATTGCGACTTTTGATTCAATTCATTTCCGTCCATTTATTTGCATCTTTATGCTTTATTTTTCAAATGTTTACTTCTTGTCCAAAATTTTGATATGCTAAGATCGGAGGGAGGATGACGAAAATGTTATACCCATAACTGCTGTCATTATGCTTTCAATTAAACCTTGTTGACGATGTAAGGCATTGTTTCAATTCCCAAACACTGGAGAAATAAGGAAGTTAATCCCTCGTTACCCCCTTCGAGCCTAGAAGTTGGAGTTTCTTTCGTTACAAAAAACCCACAATTTTAACCTTGGGATGGGTAGTTCTCAGTTAACTTGGTTGTGTGTTCATACGATACACCTTTCATTAACAAATTTTCCTTCGCACACGTCAAACAAGTGTCGAAGATGTTTTCTAATCAAAAGGTCGATGATGGTTCACCGTAATCATTAAAATCAAACAGTCACTTTCCTTCACACAAAAAAATAATATAAAAAAAGCAAAAGAAGCCCACTAAGTCAAAACCTATGAAGGAGACTTAGGCAAAACTGGGGCATCCCGCTGACTGTAAACTCTAAAATAAACAGTTCAGGCAAAATTTAGGGATAATACAAAGAGATTTTTAAATCCTTATCTTGAAAATCCTCAATGTCAAAACAATCAAATGTTATAGGGGAGTAGTGGATGCCTTTTCATAGGTCCCTTTGACTTTTGAGTCATCATTGCTACGATAAATGAAATCCCTAACTTATGGGAACCAGAATGCATAGTATGAGTTAACTGAGCATAGGACTGAAGATCATCACGTAGATTGGGTGGGTACAAATAAATTTTGAGCCTTTATCTTTTGTTTCATAAACCGTGAACCAGGCCACATTACAACCCTCAAAAGACCTAATTAAAGCAAGGTTATTTTGAAAGTATACTACAGCAAGGTTGCGTAACCTGACTCCAAAAGATCCTTGCGAATCATTTATTTTGGCAATACACTTTTATTTTAAACTTTGAGTGTCTTGAACCGCCTTGTTCTGACTAACGACTCATGTATTTTCCATCTTTCAAAAATAATTTTTCAAAAATCGCATGAACTTTGCATTACCCTGTTTGTATGAATATTTTTGTTTGCAAACTGGCTTTCCTCTAAGGAATTTTCAAACAATGAGAAACTTGGTCAAGTGATCTTATCAGGGGAAAGTTCCTTTTACATCCTGTCAAAGAATCAGTTCAAGATTTGTTCAAGGCAATATCTTCTCAGATTTGGTTTATCCAGAGAATTGTTCAAGACTCAGACTGGGGCAAGCCCTTCGAGGATACAGCAAAACAGTCGATTCCACGAATCAGACAGCTGAAGCAATTATCAATTCATTTGACCTGGGGCAGTTTACTTGCATAATCCCCAAGCAGTTATTCATCATTCCTACAGTGACTATCAACTTGATACAGTTTAACAGAATGACAGTGATCTCCGTGTTGAGGAATCAGTCCTCCAGTTTTGTCATCTCACAGAAAGAGTCGAGTCTTGTCGTCGACGTCTGCATTTGCATTTGATCATATGTCATAGCATAATTTCTTTACATTTCTATCTTGGGTGCTTTACTCCCCATTTACATTTCTATCTTGGGTGCTTTACTCCCTATTTACATTTTTATCTTGGGCGCTTTACTCCCCATTTACATTTTTATCCTGGGTGCTTTACTCCCCATTTGCATTTCTATCTTGGGTGCTTTACTCCCCATTTACATTTTTATCTTGGGTGCTTTACTCCCCATTTACGTTTTTATCTTGGGTGCTTTACTCCCCATTTACATGTCTATCTTGGGTGCTTTACTCCCCACTTACCTTCTATCCTTGGGTGTTTTATCCCGGGTGTTTTATTCCCCGTTTACCAGATATTCCTGGGTTTACCTAACATCATGGTGTTTTACCCCCATTTACTTTTTTTTTCTCCCTGAGGTCGTGTTTTACTCGCGTCTTACCTTGTGGGCAAAATTTATTTACTTGGCATCATGGGTGTTTTATCCCCATTTGCGTTTTTCTCCTGAGCTCGTGTTTTACCCGCGTCTTACCTTGCGGACAATTTCTAATTTACTTGGCACCTATCAACAATTCTGTGTCGTGTCTACCCGACGTTCTTCCAGATATGACATGTCTTCTTCCCTAGTGCAATTCCTCGACGGGTCGTCCCCTGTGACGTTGTTTCGTCTGTATCCGTGCATTTGTCATTTTCATCATACGCATCATATCAGATTCATATCATATTTAGCATTATAGTTCGTTTTGTTTTGTCCATATCATTGCATAGCACTGCGTCTAAAGGCAAAATTTTCGGTTATCTGTATTTAAATCCCTCCACCATGATTTCTCGAGTCTCCGTTGCTCAAATCACCCGGTGAAGTTATTTAAATAGGGGCAACTGTAATACCCCAAATTTTGCCCTAAGATTTGTCGTCGCATTTCATTGCATTTTTATTGCATTTAATCAATTACTAACAAATTTGTGTAGTCGTTTGACTTTTTGCAGGTAAATATCATATGGCATGCATTTTTTTCTAAAAAGTAAAAATGGCATAATTGGCAAGAGGACATGTGTAAGGAGTTGTGAGTGTGAGAGGTTGATAGTTCGAATCTCACCTTTGTCACTTTTTGTTTTTTATTATTTTTACTCTAAATGTTTCTATCTCTCATTAAAAAAAAAAACAAAAATAGTTTTTTATTATTATTTAATTATTATTTTCGTATTTTAAGTAAATCATTTTTTAAAATATTATTTTTTTCACTTTTTTCTAAATTATTCATAAAAATATCCAAAAAAATCATAAAATAAAAAATATTAGAAAATTTTTTGTTCTTTTTATAATATTTTTGATTTTAGGAATCAATAGGATTATTAGTTTTTATTTTAAGTTTATTTTAAATTATTTAAATTTTATTTTTTCTTAACTAATTATTTAGTCTGGGCTTTAAAATGGGCTTTAGGGACATTATTGACAATTTGGTGTTAACCCTAATTTGTTCCCTATATATACATGTGTTGCCTTCATGTTTTCAGAAATGTTTCTTTGTTTCTTTATACCCTCTGCCTTTATTACTTTTCTTATTTCTGTACCTTAATTATTCCTTCATATAATGATTTGTCATATTTTCACATTTTTTTACAGTTTTATCCTTCCGAAGGATTAGGTCCAGCCTTTTAGCAGTCGAGTCAATAACCTAACCCTAATGCACTTAACAATTTATAACATAGAGATCGGAGTTTAAGACTCCATGTAAGCGTGTCCTTAAGATGCGTTTATTCCCCTTGAGACCTTGACCACAGTCAAGAAGTCTCTAACCTCCCTTTTGAGGGGAACTACAGTTATTCTGATTCCATTCCCGTAAGGATATGTAGGCACAAGATGCGATGTCTTGCCGAGTAAACTTAGAATTAACCCCTAGGTCTTTTTTAATTTTCAATCCTTTGTATATACCCTTAAGCAAAATAATTAATGAAATAAATAAAAAAAAATAAACAAAAGGTTCCCGTAGAGTACTACGGAAGTTTAGGGTGCTAATACCTTCCCTAAATTTAACCAACTCCCGAACCTTAGATCTCTCCCTTTTAGGTTTTTCCTTTCTTTAACCTTTCCTTCGGATAAATCAAAGACCGGTTGTAAATGAATTAAGATTCAAGTTAATCAATAGCTTGGCATCCAAATTTCACCGCAACACACACTAATAGGTTTAGGCCACGAAGGTCAAAGATCACTATTTCTCATATCTATGCTCTAACAGTCAGGAATACTTACCAATACACCACAACCATCAGGGTTCTCACTATAGGGTTAGACCAATGTTAAATCATAGTTTTTGGCCATGAAGGCCTAGTTTCCCTTTTCCCAAATAAATCCCTACGGTTAAAATTCTCAATAATCGATTTAGGCCACGAAGGCCAAAAATCTCTTTTTCTCATTATTCACTTCAAAACTCTTAAACCCTTAAATCAACCTTAAATACATTGAAAGTCCCACATGGAAAATTATGAAAGGCTATACTCCCCATACCTTAGTTGTCGATCAAAGCCTTCTCAATCTTTCAGGGAATCTCTCGCAGCTTCTGCCTCCAATCTTCTCCTCAGAGCTCTGGCCTCAATACTTTTCACGGCTAACAAAATGAATCCTAATTCCCTTTAGAATTCCTTTTTGTCAAACCTAGTCTTGGGCCACACAATTGGGCTTTTCCCATAACACCCTTACTAACTCCTCTTAATGCCCAAATTACCCTTATTTCACTTATATTTATTTTAACTAATAATAATACTAATATTTCCATATTGTTTAATATTAATTAAATAAATAATAAAAAATGCACACTTTTCCAATAATCCACCAAATTACCGAAAATCACCGAAAAATGAATATTCTCAAATAAATAAATAAATTAAAATATTCCAATTAAAATTTGGGGTGTTACAAGTCTGGTTGTCGCGGGCAGTGTTTAACTGTAGCACTTTTTTAGTTTCTCAGTATTCCATGGTCGAGCTATCTCATCCCCGTGTAAGTTCTCGAGGTAGTAGGCCCCGTGCACCGTCTTGTCTCGAACACGATAGGGGCCTTCCCAGTTTGCGACGAGCTTTCTCTCGCACGAGTCTTTCTGGTTTCTCTGTAAAACCAGGTCGCTGACCTGGAACTCACGTTTTATGACCTTGTTGTCGTAGCGGAGGACAATTTTATGTTTCAGGGCGGCTTCTCAAAGAGATGCCCTTGAACATATTTCCTCGACTAGGTCGAGCTCATCTCTGAGATCCTCGTCGTTGGCCTCCTCCTCGAGGGGGGATTTTGTTCTCCTGGACGACTCCTTATTTCGATCGAGATTACCGCCTCGGTCCCGTAGGTCATCCGAAAAGGGGTCTCCCTATCACATCCTAATTTTGACACTAAGATCCCACTTTCTCGTGCATTGTCTCGCATATATGCATTGCTTTATTACGAACAGGTTGTGCAGGTGAAATAGTTTCGAGTGGATATATTTCTCATTCTCTCATTCAAGCATTCAAGGCATGACCGGTTGATCCTAACTCAAGGTCGTCCTAGGGTTTCCACCTAAATAGAGATTCCACTTCTGGAGTTCCTTTTTTATCCTTGGGCCATTCATGGAGCAATATTTTGGATATATCTCGGGTGAATCTTTGACTACGTCTTTTTAAGGTAAATGGCAGATTCTAGTTCCTATTAGATCAAGGGTACCTCTAGAACATGATACCATGGAGCTCGTTTATTGAGGATATTTGGAATTAAGTACAAGAACAATTTATGATACAAAAGTTGAAGTCGCGATCAAAGTTTGTGCATTTGCTTTCAACTCGAGTCACCAAGAATTTGAGAAGTTTGGTTTCTAATGTTCTTTCAAATACTTGTTACTTATAAAGCAAGTTATTTATGGTTAAGAGTACTTGAAAGTAGGAGTTTCATTGAGTTGAATATGAGTTGAAGATGCATCCAATTAATATCATTAAGTTCAAATTGAGTAAAGAACCAAGGTCTTAATCATGCAAGAATGGAAGGTTCAGGGTTATGATCTATTTAGATTGCGAGATCATTCAAGTGGATCGTTTGGAATCCAAATTAAAATGGAGCATGTTATCCAAGGTTTTCAAGGCAAGGTGTTGTCTCAAGTTTAAGTTCTCCAGATCACAAAGACATAATCCATGTGTTCATCAAACTTCTCAAGATCAATTCAAACACATGAAAAATGATTGGAATTCAAGTTACAAAAGTCGAAGGGCACACATCATTTTCAATCATCTTGAATTTTATTATTCAAATCATTTAAGTACCTAAATTATAGTACAATGTTGCAAGTGCCAATATCAGCAAGAAGATCAGGGGGGATTCGGTTTGAAACAAGCAAGAACACACTCACAGTAACACATAAACATCACCCGTAGTCATAGATTTTAACAACAGAAAACATTTAAAGAGGAAGAAGAACTTATCTTGTCGTCGATTTGCTTCATTCAGGAAATAATTCCTCCATCGTTTTTGCCCGCTATCGTTTGCGTCTAAGCTTGTCCAATCTGTGGATCTTATTTTGAATAGTGTTTTTTAAAGTTGATTTTTGGGTTTCGAAGATTTAGGGTTTCTCGTTTCCGGTTTGGGGTTTCGTTGGTTCAGTCATGGTGGGTTTTTCTTTTGTATCGTGTTCGTTGTTGTTCAAGGGAGGTAGACATAGTGGACTCGCAAGAAGGAGAAGGTGATACGACGTTGGACGTACGACGGCGTGAGGGAGAAAACAACGAGGTTGATAGGGTATGCAGTGAGAAGCTGTTAGAGTTTTGATCTGAATTTTCTAAACCCTCTTGTTTGGACCGGGTGGACAGTGGGCCTCACTCGGAGCCCGTGTTAATTTTGTTTGAAGCACACCTGCACCCCCCTTTTGTGCTGCACTTCCCCCCTTTCTTATGTATATTTGTTTTAATTTTGTTTTAAATTCACATCAATTATTTTAAATTCTATTTTTTTTTCTTCAGATTAATGGCTTTAATTTTAAAAATTCAAATCAATTGTTAATTTTGTTTAAAAATTCAATTTAATTGTTTGTTCTCGATTAAAAATTAAATTATAATCATAATTTTAATTTGAATCCAATTACATTGCTAAAATTTTATTTTAAATTATATTATAAAAACTTTGTTTTAAAATCCAATTATATTGTTGACTTGGTTTTAAAAAAATCCAATTATATTCGGTTAACTTTGTTAAAAAGTTCATTTGATTCAATCATATTTGTAACAACTTTGATTCTAAATTTTTTGATAAATTCGATTTTAAATGATTTTGTTTTTTTAATTTATTTAATTGTTAACTTTGTGTTGAAACTCTATTATGAAATTTATAATTTAAAATCCAACTGTAATTGTTGCGATGTTAGACTGATATTTTAATTAATCGTGGTGTGTGATTGGTAATTTCAAACGAATCACGATTCTTGGAACAATGAACCTTAATTTCAAGCATGTTTAATTCGTAATGTAATTGTTAATTTTAAATTATGCTGCCAGGTCATTGATGTATATCATGTTCTGTTTTTTCTTTGATAATATGATTTATGTGCACGTCCAATGGAAGAACCCGTGTATGACTTTTATAAGTCGTATACACTTGCATCTCATTTGAATCATGCTCCCCCACTTGATCCTTGATTTCTCAAGTCGATCAACTTAGGACTTAGCCCTTATACCTTAAGATAGGATAGTTTCCCTTGAAATCTTTCAACTTAGACAAACCTTATAATACAATCCAATCTTATTCTCCCCACAAGAGAATTAGACGTGATTCATCTTAATAGTCGAGAAGTAATTCTCCTACCCCATAATGCAATCGAGAGATGTAAAATCTTTTCTGCTTGAGAGAGATATGTAGCATACTCATCGATAAAATCCGAGTTTGAGCCCTTCTCTCAATGTGACGCAAAGACCATCTCCTACAGGTTGTAGTGGTCAAGTCGAGTATTCTCCCTTAAGATGACGACTCATCTTTTCTCCTAAAATCAATCAACAAACTTCCTACCCCCTGGAACTTTGACCACAGTCAATGGTTCCTCAATCCCTTTTAAGGGAACTACGAATATTCTGATTCCATTCCCGTCAGGATACGTAGACACAAGATGCAATCTCTTGGCGAGTATACTTAGAAATTAACCCCCTAGGTCTTTCACCCTTAGCAAACAACAATGACACGAATAAAACAAGAGGTTCCTGTAGAGTACTACAAATTCTTAGGATGCTAGCACCTTCCCTAAGTTTAACCAACCCCCGAACCATAGATTTTCTAGCTCTGAATTTGCATTGCATGAGTTATTTCGATATTTTTCTCTTCCCTTGGATAAATTAAAGACCGGTGGTGAACAATGAATTAAGATTCAAGTTAATCCAATAGCTTGGTATCCAATTCTCACCGCGACACTCCCTAGGGGTCGAGTGAGGCGCCATCCTATAAGCCCAGAGTACACTGTGTAGTTCCTTGACCCACCTCTTCTTGGCGTCCTCGAGCCGGCGTTTCAGGCCCCACAAGATAACTATGTTCGTGGCCTCCGCCTGGTCGTTCGTTTGCGGGTTCTCGACTGAGGTGAAATGCTGCTTTATCCTGAGCTTGGTCACAAAGTCATGGAAGTTTTTGTCAGTGAACTGTGTACCGTTGTCGGTCACGATGGCCATGG
This sequence comes from Lathyrus sativus, assembly GCA_963859935.3. Lineage (NCBI taxonomy): Eukaryota > Viridiplantae > Streptophyta > Magnoliopsida > Fabales > Fabaceae > Lathyrus > Lathyrus sativus. The sequence continues at coordinate 466,265,662 of OZ012739.1, read as the reverse complement.
GAACGCCGAACCTGGCGAGGATGTTCCTCTTGTAGAAGTGGAGTATGTTGTTCGCCATGATTTTGGCGACGACCTCGATCCATTTGGTAAAGTAATCGACGCCGACTATCAGGTACTTGTTCTGATAAGGGCCTGAGGTGCATGTCCCGTGCCGCTGGCACCTGTCGCACTTCTTCACGTGTTCCTTTGCATCCTGCTGCATCGTCAGCTAGTAGTGCCCAGCTCGTAGGACCTTCCTTGCCAAAGATCGTCCTCCTAGGTGTTGCGTGTTAATGCCCTTGTGAACCTCTTGCAAGATGCTTGTGGCATGGGCTTTATCAACGCACTCGAGGAGAGAGATCGAGAAGCCTCTCCGGTATAGTCTGCCTTCGAGCAGCACGTAGGAGCAGGCTCAAAGTTTGACCGTGCTGGCCTCTTTAGCATCATCGGGGAGGTGTCCCATGCTAAGGTAGGTATGTATCAGGGTCATCCAACAGTTGTTGTCCCTGATGGCGTTGACTTTGAGCATCTTTTTCACCTTCTCTGTGCTTGGCCGTGCGAGGACCTCTTGGACGACGGATTTGTTCCCGCCCTTTTTCTTTGTGCTCGCAAGTTTCGAGAGGACGTCTGGCCGTGTGTTATGTTCGTGGGGAATGTGTTGCACTTCGGTAGAGTCGAAACTCTTCATCCGTTCCCTTATAAAGACCAAATATTTGTCCAGATTATCGTTCTTCGCTTGGTACTCGCCCCAGACTTGGGAGGCGACCAACTGGGAGTCTGTGAAGATTTTTATCTCCTTGGCTCCGAGGTCTTCTGCTAGGCGGAGTCCGGCCAAGAAGGCTTCGTACTCGACCTGATTGTTCCTCGTCTGGTAGGCCAAGGTCAAGGAAACTTCCATGACCATGCCTTCCTCGTTCTCCAGGATAATGCCCGCGCCGCTCCCCGAGGATCTCGAAGCGCCATCGACGAAGATGGTCCACTTATGGGCTCCAGGGGTTGGTTCCGCGATGGGCGTCATCTCAGCGATGAAATTGGCCATTACTTGCACCTTGAGCGCTTTCTTGTCTTCATAGATGATGTCGAACTCGGAGAGCTCCACAACCACCTCAACATGCGCCCCAACATGTCGGGCCTGTCGATCAACTATTTGATAGGCTGCTCGGTTCTGACTACGACGGTATGGGCCAGGAAGTAGTGTGGAGTCTCTTGGCTGCGTTGATTAGGGCCAAGGAAACTTTTTCGATCTGCTGATACCTTACCTCGGGGCCATGGAGGGCCTTGCTCAGGAAGTAGATCGACATCTGTCCGTCGGGGGTTTCCCAGATTAGTACGATGCTGACGACCTCGGTGGAGACGGCTAGGTACAGGTAAAAGGTTTCCCCGATGTCAGGTCTCGTCAGGACCGGCTGCTCCAATAGAACACGTTTGAGGTGGAGGAGGGCCTGTTTGCACTCCTTCGTCCACTCAAAGGCGACCTCCTTCCTTAGTAGTTTGAAAAATAGAAGGGAATGTTGTACGAATTTGGCGACGAAGCAGGATAATGAGGCGAGCATCCCGTTTAGGGACTGTATCGACTTCTTCGTGCTCGGCGTTGCAATCTCGGAGAAGGCCCGACTTTTTTTTGGGTTTGCCTCGATCCCTCGTTCGGTCAGGTAAAACCTGAGGAACTTCCTCGCGCGTACACCGAAGGTGCACTTTTCTGGGTTAAATTGCATCCTGCACCTCCTCGCCATTTCTAAGACCTTCTTGAGGTAGGCTATGTCGTCGGCCTCGGTACGTGATTTGACGATCATGTCTTCCATGTGGATTTCGAGCATGTCGCCAATCTCTCCCCGGAAGACCTTGTTCATCATTCATTGATAGGTGGCATCAGTGTTCTTTAGGCCGAAGGGCATTACATTGTAGTAATAGTTGTCCGACTTGGTCATGAAGGTCGTGCTCTATTTGTCGACTTCAGCCATGGGGATCTAGTTGTATCCCGAGTAGGCGTCCATGAAGGACAATAATTTGAAGCCCGCCGAGTTGTCAACGAGCTTGTCGATATTGGGGAGGGGATAGGCATCCTTGGGACATGCCCGATTGAGATCAATGTATTAAACACATATTCTCCATTTTCCATTAGATTTTTTGACTAGTACAACGTTGGACAACCATGTAAAATATCGGCCTTCCGAAATAAAATTTGCCTCTAGGAGGTCTTTTACAGCTTTTTTAGCCGCCGCCAATTTTTTGGGGGACTGCCTACGCCTATGTTGTACTATGGCCTTCGCGGCTGGGTTGATGGAGAGCTGGTGGCAGGCGACCTCAGGTTTAAGGCCAGGCATCTTGGCGGCGCTCCAAGCGAAGAGGTCGGCGTTCTCACAGAGGCAGGCCTTCAACTGCTTCTTCGCTAGGTTGGGCAGTCCAGCTCCAATCTTCACGCTCCTGGTCGCATCGTCTCCGAGGACTACTAGCTTGAAATCCCCGTCCAAAATGGGGCACGTTGAGTGGAAAGGATGCCCGTTGATCGTTGGAGGAGCGTGCTTGGCTTCGTCTTCATGGTCCTGTTCATCGGGGAAGCGATAGTCGAGGTCCACGGTGTCGACGTGGTCCTTTGGCCTGTTCTCTCGGACTGGCGGAGGCTTAGTCGCTTTAAGAGAGGGGTCGATCATGCTGAGGCCCTTCATTGCTGCCTCGAAACATCTTCGGGTTACTTCTATGTCCCTGTTGAGGGTGATGACGACTCCCCGCCTGGTGTAGTACTTCATCTTAAGGTGGACCATTGATGGCACTGCAGTGAGTTCTGCCAGCGTCGTCCTGCCTAAGATGCAGTTGTACAGGGACAAACACTCGACGACCAGGAAGCGGATGTTGATTTCCCTAGCCGCTTCTTGTGCCCCAAAGGTGACCTTTAGCTCTATGTATCCCCACGATCTTGTCGTTGTCCCGTTGAACCCCTGGAGGTCGGAGCCGACATAAAGGGGTCAGGTTGGTCTCGTCGAGTTGCAACGTCGAAAATAGGTGGGTATACATGATATCCACCAAGCTCCCTTCGTCGACCAGGATCCGACAAATGTCGAAGTTCTCCGTTTGTGCCTGGATCAGTAGGGGAATGGGGAAATTGGGGGCTCCTCCGGGCAGCTCTTTGAGGTAGTACGTGATCGGGTTAGACCGACTGTGGAACTTGTCGAAAATGCTCATTTTGCCAGAGCTTTTGTTCATCAACTCGTCAAACTTCCTCTTTACCGACCCGATGGAGAGCTTGTTCGGGGCCCCGCCTGAGATGACCATCGCGGTGGGGAAGTACTCCCACGAACTAATGGGGCGTACAAGTTTTTTGGGAAGCTGGTGCCCGGTAGGGGGACTGTGTTCTCTCAGGGAGAACAAGACTTCAGGATGACTTATGCTGAAGGCCACCTGCAGCTCAGATTCGTTGGAGGGAGGAGGGATGTCCTCGACCCTTTTGGCTTCGTGGGCCTTCTGCCGAGGGGCATCCCCTCCCCTAGTGTACCTCTTCAAGTTCCCATCCTTGATGAGTATCTCGATTGCGTCCTTCATGTGGATGCAATCTTCATGACATGCCCGTGGCCGCGGTGGAAGCGATAATATTTTGACTTTTCCACGTTGGCCTTAGGGGGTACCGGTTTAGGAAAACGAAACTTCCCCGGACGAACTCCGAGTTGGCGCACTCATCCAGGATGCGCTCACGGGAAGCGATAAAGGCCGTGTACTCGGTGAAGCGGACTGCGGGCCACCCCTGCTCTCGGGGTTCCCGGGGACGAAAATCTCGTTGTCGATCTCCCCCACGTCGGGGGGTCGGTGCTCCTTCTTCCCGGGCTCCACGGGGGGTTCGCGGTTACGGGAGTCTCAGGCTGAATTAACAGCTTCTGTCTCCTCGTACCAGATGTAGTGGCGGGCTTTCTTGAAGAAGCCTCATAGGATGGTTGGCCAGTGGATTGCCACAGCCTCGTAGAATTTAGAGCCGTAACACAGGCCTTGCTCCATGAGGTAACGCTTCATGTCGTCTGAATTCGTCACCTGGACCGCCTCCCTCATGAATCTCTCGATGTAGTTCCTGATAGGGTCGTCCCGGGCTTGAATGATCGCGCCCAGGGCGACCTCTGTCTTGGGATGGCATCGGGAGACCGTGAAATGTTGCGAGAAAAGATCGTTCAGGACCCTCCACGTCGTGATGGACTCGGGCTCCAGGATTTTGGACTAGGCCATGGCTACCTTCCTTAACGTCGTCGGGAAGAGCCTACATTAGATGGCTCCTTGAACGTTCCGATAATCGAGCATGGCCTCGATATCTTCCAGATGGTCGTCCGGGTCCGAGGTGAGTCGTAGGTGGAGAGTGCGGGCGGCTTCTCCATCCCGTGGGGGATGGGGGTTGCCATGATTTCCTGTGAAAGGGGGGTCCTGTGGTCGTCCTCGTTACTACACACAGGGGAGCGCGAGGGCGAATGATTGTGCTGAGGGGCTTAATTACGACCCCTCGACCTCTTGCCCAGGGCCTCTGGTCTGTTCCCTCTTGGGGTCGGGGAGCGCCTCTCCTTCCGGGGAGGTGACCGGTCGTGCTTCTTGGAGGCCACGAGTTGGGGCCTCTCCAGTTGTGGTCGTCGCCCCCGTTGACGGGGAGAGGGGCTCCGGGAGTCCTCGCGTTGATTTCTCCATGGGGGAGAGTGAGATGAGGTATCCTGTTCCAACATCCTAATGCACTCGTTTTGCTGGAACATCATCAGATTGGTCTGGTTGATGGCTGCGAAGAGGGCAGTCATCGTTGGGTCCTCCCCTGCTGGTGTAGGGCCGGGCTGGGAAACAGCCGGGCTTCTGGCCCGAGGGGCGACGTGGTGTGCTGCGTCCTCGGATGAAGGGGAGACAACCCGACCATCCCTCACGTCACCCTCACGGACGTGGGAGGGCCCAACCTGGTCATCGCTGTTGGTGAGTGGGGCGAAAGCAGAATGGTGGATAACATCGTCATAGCGTGGGCTGGTCATGATCTCGGAAATTGAAGTTGAAAGCTTTAGTTATTCTGTTCGGAGGAACGGGGAAGCTTTAGATTCTCATAGATGGCGGCACTGATCGTACCTGATCAGAAGAGATCACTGGCCTACCACGCGTCTGAGCTGCTAGACTGTTGATTTGATGGATGGGGGGGGGGGGTGTACCTGAAACACACTTTGATGTCAAAGTAAGGGTCGAGCAGAGTGATAACAAGTACAGAGAGAAAGGAGTAAGAATTAGATCACCGGACCCTCTAGTGGAAGAAGGTATTTAAAATGAGTCCCCAACGCAGGGCCAACGGTTACTATGCGTTGGACTGGGTTGCCAGACCCAATGCTGGTAACTGCTAGGGCTGACGTGGCGTCATGAAGACCAACACGTGGTCTTCACCCTAGTGTAACTGTTCTGTGCTATCCAGGAGTTGGAGGACTGAATAATTAGGGCACAAATAGTTACTCGATGACGTGTCTCCGCGTAGGGGACACGTTGAGAACATGGGGGAGGTCAGAGGAGCTTCCTGAGCTGAATAGGTTCTGCCCGATAGTGGGGCAGAAGAGGGGCGAGTCGGGCAGATATGAGGATCCAAATCGACTGCAGTTGGTCCGTACCCGACGGGAGAAGATGTTCTATCCGACATGTCTCTGCCTAACGATGAGGTCTTATTGGACCTTCCAATCTAGTGGGGTTTGAGCCTGCTCGACTATGAGCCAAGCGTCGGCCTAGTCCAGAACAATTTTCATATGATTGGGCCATTCTTTATAACATATTAAGCTGAAATTAAATATGTTACTATAAAGTCATTATTCCATATATAAAGTTGTGAGTTTTAACATGTATGATTTGTCTTTCCTATCAAATACAATTTCTGCAACGTCAAAACTTACTTCTTTTTTGTTGATAAGTGTTTTGACTATTATTTATAATCTAATATTAAAATCAATATTTTTTAATAATTAATTATTGTCATCCAAGTGATAGATTGTTAGATTAATTATTTAATTAATAAAATATGGATTGACATGATTAACTATTAATTAATCATATTATGGTCTATTGTTATTAAACACTAATTAGATAAATTGTTAGATTGAGTTGTGTCTGAATGGACCGTTATGGGGTTGACCATTCAGTTAAGCCCAATTAAAGGTTTTTTCTTTCAGCCGTTTAACTATTTAAGTGTCTATCCATTAGACAATTAATACACTCTAAAAATCTTAAACGACAATGAGGGTAGTATTCCTCTCATTCTCCCTCTTTTGAGGGTCGACTTTCAAAATTCTATAAGGTACATCATATTTATCGATGTTGATTATTCTTTAATATAATAATATGCTATAATTTGTATCTATCTGATTCTTTTAAATCTATCAATGACGAGTAGCATTGCCTTTTCATTCAACGATACCATGATGATATGTATCCATGGTTGTCAGAAGTTTGAACACTTGATTATCCTTGTAATAAGGAAGACATGAATTTAGAAAGTCAATACTCCAGTAACCATAAATCTTTAGAACATATTTTTGGCGGAGTAATTCCTAGTAACCAATAAGTATCGGCTATATTTGCTTTTGCATCATAACCTTGATATATATATATATATATATATATATATATATATATATATATATATATATATATATATATATATATATATATATATATATATATATATATATATATATATATATATATATATATATATATTCCTTATCAAATGTTGAGGCTTTTATGCCGAGTGTATTCCTCCGCAAAAACAAGAAGATCGTCTAAAAAAAGTGAAAGATCGTCGAAGTTTGTTCACATGATGTAGTCGAAGTATGCTAGGAGTGTTAGCATGTCAAGTTGGGTCTTGGTTGTAACTCAACTGTTTAAGTTAGCTTGTGTAATATGCCTGTGTAAAAGCCCATTAGGTTAGTATGTTAGTTTTCTTATAAATAGCATGCTAGTCTGTCATCTTTGGGGTGTGGTGAAAATCCTAACAAGGGTGAGAAAGGTTATTTGTTATTCTGTAACACTTGTAATCTTGTCTCAAAGAGAAAGTAAAGAATAATAGTTTATAAGTCTATAAATAGACTAGTTCTCTCTGGTTTTTGAGAGAGGTTAATTGTTGGTATTTACTTGTAATCTTTGAACCATTACTGAGAAAGTGAATAGAAAAATAGATTTAATCAATTCTCTATTCTTCTTCTTCCTTATTCTCTCCCTTTTGTAAAACCTAATAGGGTTTCTTGTGTTTGTTCAAGAAACTCAATCTTTTTCTCATATTTTGATTTGTTCTTGACGACATCAATTCACAACAAACTGGTGTGGTGAGCATAGACAAAACTTGAAGGTTTGTACATGACAGAATCGTTGGTTAATCATCTCCACCTGAAGCAAGTTTTGTATTCATTCAAGATGAGTGAAGACAAAGACTTGGCTGAGCAGCTGAATATGTTCAACAAATTAATTTTTGATCTTGAAAATATCGAGGTCAAGATTGATAATGAAGATCAAGCGTTGTTGCTGTTGTACTCTTTACCTAATTCCTATTCTAACTACAAAAAAACTCTCATGTATGGAAGAGAGTCTTTGACCTTTGAAGATGTTCAATATGCCTTGTACTATAAGGATTTGAACGAACGAAATGAGCACAAGCCATCTTCTGTTGGTGAAGGTTTGTTTGTTAAGAGGAAATTATTGATGAAAGATGGTAGGTTTGAGAAGAAAAAGGGTAAAGTTTTACAAAATTATTATTGTGGTAATGCTCATAATATTAAGTGTTATCATTGTAAGAAGAAGGGCCATACAAGAAAAGTATGCCCTGATCGACTAAATAATTATGGTGAAAAGGATAATGGTAATGCAGCCATTGTGTAAGATGGTTATGAATCATATGATGTCTTGGTGGTTTCAAGCAGTAACTCTAGCAAGGAGTGGGTTATGAATTCAGGGCGTAATTGACACATGACTCTAAACAAAGAACCGTTTGAAGAATTGTGTGATTAATATGGTGGATTAGTGCTGCTGGGAAACAAAAAAGCTTGCAAAATTGTAGGTATTGGATCTGTGAGATTTAAGCTCCATGATGAGTCAATAAAACTATTGAACGATGTTAGGTATGTACCTGATCTTAAGAGGAATTTGATTTATATTGGTGAATTTGACAAGAAATAATATGTTTTCAAAGGAGAGCAAAACATCTTAAGGGTAATGAAAGGGTCGAAGGAAGTTTTAAGAGGCGTGAAGAAACAAGGCTTGTATACCCTTGAGGCTGAGGTTGTAAGTGGTTTAGCAGATGTGCATGGCATCCACAAAACCTGCATCGAAGACTAAGCTATGGCACAAGAGATTCGGCCATGTCAATGAAAGAGGTCTGATCAAATTGTCGAAACAAAATCTTATGGGTGGTGATAAGGTCGAAAAACTAGAGTTTTGTGAACCTTGTGTATTTGGTAAATCCTATAGAATGAAGTTTAACAAAGATGGATCCTTTGATTACATTGATGCTTATCTTTGGGGACCTGCAAGGAATCCTTCACACTCAGGTGCAAAGTATTTTCTATCCATAGTTGATGATTACTCTAGAAAGTTATGGGTATTCTCTAGAAGGCTAAGGATGAAACTTTTGAAAAACTCAAAAGTTGGAAGACTCTGGTCGAAAACCAAACTGGAAAGAAGGTCAAGAGGTTGAGGACCGACAATGGTCTTGAATTTTTCAATGAGGCTTTCGACAACTATTGTGCTATGTATGCTATTGCAAGGCACAAAACTACTGCAGGGCCTCCCCAACAAAATTGTTTAGCTAAAAGGTTTAATCAAACCATTTTGGAAAGGGTGAGGTGCATGTTGGTAAGTGCGGATTAAAGAAGGTGTTTTAGGCAGAAGCTGTTGTGACTGCAACATACTTGATAAATAGGTGTCCCTCAACAGCCTTGGGTATGAAGACACCTAAAGAAGTTTGGTAGGGGCATCCACCTAGTCTCGACAGACTTAGAGTATTTGGTTGTTTAGTCTATGCTCATATTAGGCAAGACAAGGTCAAACCTAAAGCTCTGAGATGTATGTTCCTTGGATACCCAGAAGGAGTAGAAGCTTATAGGCTGTGGTGCCTAGAGCCAGGTTACAGGAATTGTATCACAAGTCGAGATATAGTTTTCAATGAAGCTGAGATGGCTTTCAAGAAAACTGATGACATTGGTGGAAGTTCGAAGATATTTGAAGAAGAGCTAAATATGAAGAGATTTCTGTTGAGGTGGAACATAGTGATACTGAATTGGATAACCCAAATGAAATCAAAGAAGAATATCAAGTTACTGATGAAGGTGAGGAGACTGATAATGACTACCTGCTGGTAAGAGATAAATCGAGAAGAGTCATCAAGCCACCTCAGAGACTTGGTTATCCAGATTTTATAGCTTACGCCTTAATCTCTGCAATTGAGGTTCTGGACAAAGAATCTAGACACTATGAGGAAGTTATGAGAAGTCGAGACAAGACTGAATGGATGAAAACCATGGATGATGAAAGCTAGTTTGTTCCCTTGTTTATCTAGAGTTCGTTCCAAGGTGAATATTTATGGTATTTGGATCGAACTCTAGTGTTGACAAGGGTAGTTTTATGGTTCGACATGAGTTGTGTATGTTGTAGTCGAAGTCTGTTCGAGCATAATTTTGAAATATATTAAATTGTTCTTTAAGTTAGTATGTCTAATTAGGCCTTGCTTATAATCCCAATTGTTAAGTTATCTTGTATCCTAACATAACTTAGTAGTATATAAATAGACTAGTTCTCTCAAGTTGTTGAGAGAGGTTATTTGTTTGTATTCACTTGTAATCTTTGAACCCTTATTGAGAAAGTGAATAGTAAAACAAATTTAACAAATTCTCTATTCTTCTTCCTTCTTCTCTCCCTTTTGTAAAACCTAATAGGATTTCTTATGTTTGTTTAAGAAACTCAAAATCTTTTTCTCATATTTTGGTTTGTTCTTGACGACATCAATTTACAGCGAACTGGTGCGGTGAGCATGGAGGAGAGGATGTCGTCAACAAAGTATGAGATTGAGAAATTCATTGAATAATTTTGGTTTGTGGCTCTTGAAGATGTAAGCCTTTATTGTTCAACAAGGTTTGCTATAAGCGTTGAAAGGATCGTAGAAGATGAATGCTTCCCTATCGGATAAGGAGAAGACATTGTCGAGTACCAAGTTCCTTCCACTGTATGTAATTGATAAGGTTTCATGAAGAAAGCTAGTTTATTCCCTTGATGTTATAGAGTTTTTTTCCCAAGTTGGAGATTTATGAGATATTAGATCGAACTCTAATATGATCGAAAGGTAGCTTCTTGGTTCGACAATTCGAAAGAATCTTAGCATGTCATCGAAGTCTGTTCATATGTTGTAGTCAAAGTATGCTAGGAGTGTTAGCATGTCGAATTGGGCCTTGGTTGTAACACAATTGTTTAAGTTAGCTTACTCCCTAAGTTAGCTTGTGTAATGGGCCTGTGTGTAAAAGTCCATTAGGTTAGTATGTTACTTTTCTTATAAATAGCATGCTAGTCTCTCATCTTTAGGGTGTGGTGCAAATCCTAACAAGGGTGAAAGAGGTTATTTTCTATTTCGTAACACTTGTAATCTTGTCTCAAAGAGAATGTAAAGAATACAAATTTATAAGTCTATAAATAGACTGGTTCTCTCAGGTTGTTGAGAGAGGTTAATTGTTGATATTCACTTGTAATCTTTGAATCCTTATTGAGAAAGTGAATAGAAAAACAAATTTAACTAATTCTCTATTCTTCTTCTTACTTATTATCTCCCTTTTGTAAAACCTAATATGATTTGTTGTGTTTGTTTAAGAAACTCAAATCTTTTTCTCATATTTTGGTTTGTTCTTGACGACATCAATTCACAACATGAAATTTAAGGGCCAGTATAACGTTCTCGAATGGGCTACAAGTAGTCATCCTCCACTTCATCAATAATAATATAAGAGAGTATTTCAACACACGTACATGTTGTGAAGCTTGTTGTGAATTACGACAAAATTCAATATCAATTTGTGGCAAAGAACAATAGCAACCAAAATAAATGATCTTCAGCAGTAACAATCTGTACACAGATAATATAATAGAATAAGACAGAATAAGGTAAGAAAAAACCAAAAGTTTGTTTACCCAGTTTGATCAAACGATCTACTTTAGGGGAGAGAGCAACTCTCCAATTCACTATATTCAGAAAGTTGTTACAAGAGATTACAAATGAGTTACAAGAAAGTAGCATTCGCCTTCAGGTTCCCAAGAACAACCCTGAAGGCGTCCAAGAACAACCCTATTTTCTACCCAAGTATTTCCCTACCTCTACAACTCTCAATATATGAATCACTCAAACCCAAGGTGTAATCCAATGTTTTCTTTGTGCATAGCTGAAACTCTATGCTATACCTTTAAACCCTTGGTCTCCCTTGTTGGTGAAAATTCTAAGATTGTCACACATCAAACATGTAAGAGATACATACTTATAATAGAAATTACCCAACAAACAAAGTCCAAAATCACATGGATCCATGAACCGAATCGAAAAAAGCCCAAAAACTTGAAAATACTATTCACCGTACGGACGTTACTATTCATCTATACGGATGATACTATTCACCGTACAAATGACACTATTCACCGACCAATTTTTTTTCTTTTTCTTTTCGAATTTTCTTCCGATTTTTACGATAAATACAATCTTCAAAATATATTTTCTTTCTCTTCATCAACAAAGATTTTAAGGCACATTTACAACAATAACAATAAAGGTAAAGGGACAATCCTTGATGACTGTCTCTCATAGGAGAGAAAATGTCATATTTATGCATATCCTATGATTTAAAGAAAAAAGGAGAGGTAACACAATGATGAATGATGGTAATAAGTTTATAAGAAAAATTACATCGTACTATACATCTAAAGTTTGTTCTTACACTATTCCTTTAGTTAAAATAAAATTATCAAAATTAAATTCAATATTTTTAGCTTTATGGTCTATATATTAATTAAATATACAAATAATATTTATTTTTCAAACTCTTGAGAAAGTATGTTCCTTTTAAGTCAAATTCAAACTCTAAATCTAAACAAAGCAAAAATATAACAAAAAAGAAATTTAAAAAAAAGAGAATAACACAACAAGAAAACAAAGCAAGAAGAAAAAAAATACAAACTTTAGTAAAGAAATTGAGGAAAACCACAACATCAAATAACCAAGGAAACACATAAAGAAGACGTGATCGTAGAGGCATAGGACGACGGTGAATATAAATGAAGATACCTAGATTAAAATAATATGTTATTTATTTATATGTAAAATGTAAATATTACCATCAACATATAAACAAATTAAAAATAATAAGGAGAGTTCAAGAGTTTCTCTCGTAACTCTAATAGCCACTATCAAAATGTTATTCAACTCATATTGTCGTGACTTTGTAAAAAGGTAAAATGTGAATGACATGGTAGTAAAACGTTGCTGTCACACTATACCCATATATTGGCACTATCACACTCTATTGATAACATAGCTTCATAGTAGAATCAAATCCATATCTAAGTTTATCATGAAATTTTGTTAAATTTATCATGATATAAAAAAATGTAGTTACTCACGCATTAACAAACATAATATGATATAAGACTTATTGTTTATTTTTCATATTTAACTAAGAATTCAAACAACAACATTAAAAATTGAAGTTTGATTTCATATTATCGTTATTTCATACTATAATTGATCTCGATTATTGATTTGAAATCGAATATATGATATTACTATTAATTTCATGCTATAGTTGATCTCGACTATTGATTTAATACAATTAATTTCACATTGTTTTTAAATGATATCAATAGTTAATTCAGATGAAATTTATCAAAATATCACACATTGTAACATCCAATTCATTTCCAAAAACATACATGAAAGTGAATGATAAAAGAAACAGATAGTAAATGGTTAAGTAAAATGACACAATTTTGATAAGAAATGAAAAATCTTGTGATTATGATTTTTAGGTTCCTTTTAAACACTTGGAGTGAGCCCCACATACACAACATGAGATGTAAATGTATTTTTTATTATATACCCACTTGGAATATAAGGACGCAATGTATCGAGCGTGGATAAGTTTTGTTTTCTTACCTATTATTATATTGAGTGGAAAAATAGGAGTTGAGACGTTTCTAGAAGAATAAAATTCTCACTTTTCCTAATGTTATCCTAAGTTAGTATACATACATACATACATATATATATATATATATATATATATATATATATATATATATATATATATATATATATATATATATATATATATATATATATATATATATATATATATATATATATATATATATATATATATATATAGATGGATAGATAGATAGATAGATAGATAGATAGATAGATAGATAGATAGATAGATAGATAGATAGATAGATAGAGAGAGAGAGAGAGAGAGAGAGAGAGAGAGAGAGAGAGAGAGAGAGAGAGAGAGAGAGAGAGAGAGGATCCACTTACTCCAAGAGTAAGTTTTTATAAGTTACTCCACAATCATAGCCTTTAAGTTAGATTTAGTCGAATGGTTATAAGTAAAAATGCTAATTTAACCACTAGATTATATTTAATTTAAAGGCTATGATGGGGAATAAGTTAAAAAAAGTTACTCTTGGAGTAAATTGATCCCCGCTCACACATACACACATACACACACATATAGACACACACACACACACATACACACACACACACACACACACACACACACACACACACACACACACACACACACACACACACACACACATACGCGCACACACACACACGCACACACACACACACACATACACACATTTTTGGAAAGATGGAAATGGAAAAGAAGAAGAGAGAAAAATGGGTTTTTTAGAGACAACATAGCAGTTTTCTATGGAAACCTAGTCGCACAAGCCTTATATTTACCTAACATGATAATTCCCACGAGAAGTGGAAAAGTCTTGACACTTGGAAGACACATGTAACTAGAGACTAAATTGTTTTTTTCTTTCTAAGAAGGACATCATGAGTTGCATTAAATGTCACCCAAGCTCTTTTTTCACTATAACACTGAAGCTCCTAGATTAATTAATGTTTTGATGTCTTTGAGTTCAATCAAGATGAAACTTGATGTATCCCATAACCACCTAGCTACCTAGGACACTCTAGGCTAGAGAGGAATGCTTGCCCAAAGCTGAGGAACTCGCCTCTCATTAGAAAGGTCGTCTTAAGCTGAGGGACTCACCTCTCATTAAAAAAGATCTTCTTCAATTAAGGGACTCGCCTCTCATTAAAAAGATTGCCTTCAAAAAAGCCATTTGCCTTAGAATGAGAGACCATTTTCTCATTAAAAAGGTCACTTTCAACCGAAAGACTCGCCCTAGATTAAAAGACTCACCTCTCATTAAAAAGGTCCCCTACAGTTGATGGACTTGCCCCTAAGATGAGGTATCTCACTAATGAAAGAAGCCTTGAAAACACTTCGCCATTTATAAAGCCTTCGTTCTTGAGGGATTGTGTAGTGTTATAATTGTGAAGGTCCCAAACATGGATGACTCTTGGGTCCCCGCCTAGAGTGATGTCGGTCAGGCGACATCACCATAGAACACGAGGGGCTCCCTTATATGACAATTGACGTTTACAATATCATTGTCTCCCGTTAGTTATGTGAGAAGGAGTCACACCACGACTCCTTGAGAAATAGGTGGTCAATAGTCTCCCCTAATCATGGGGGAGTGATTGTTGTCCCTAAGGGGTTTTAAACCCTAGGTCTAAAAGGCCTATATAAATACTTTTCCCCAAGGGAATAAGGGACAAATCCTAATTCATATACTTATACCTAACAGATTCTGACTTATCATCGATTCTTATAATTATAATTCCCTGACAGATTCGTTCCTATTTGATTACAATACCCACTGACAAGCGCAATTGGTATTATATGATGTATATTTCTAATTTCCGAATTAAGCAAACAAATTTATGCAGTCATGAATTAAGCAAATGCGAATTAATCAAACACTATAACGAAAAAAGTTACGCTAACATGATTATTGTTAAGGATCATACAAACAATCGAATTTAATCAACTTTACTTAAAAGTAACAATCGAATTAAGCAATTGAGTTTATAGGAAGAATTGAAAGGAAATCGAAATCAAACTGAAACTTATAAAAACCTCAAAG
Organism: Lathyrus sativus; assembly: GCA_963859935.3. Taxonomy (NCBI): domain Eukaryota; kingdom Viridiplantae; phylum Streptophyta; class Magnoliopsida; order Fabales; family Fabaceae; genus Lathyrus; species Lathyrus sativus. The sequence continues at coordinate 466,250,458 of OZ012739.1, read as the reverse complement.
TGGAATCCAAATGCATTAGGTCAATTTTTGGAAATTAGCTCTCCATAGAATTTGTAATCCTTATTTCTTATTTCGTGAATGCTAAATGATAACACTAAAACTACTAATTTGTTTAAATAGAGAAAAGGAATCCGGGCCTAATAGCAACCAACCCAAAAAATACGAAATCGACCTAAAAACTAAGTATTTTTTAAGTATGAATTAAAAACAAATTATGAGACTCTTCTGCACTCCGAATTCGCTTCTGACTTCAACACTAAACTTGTAGCTTAACCTCTCAGTTTTCTAACACATATTAAAATCAGGGTCGACCTTAGGTTAGGGCCGTTAGGCCCATATCAGGATAAAAAAAAATGAAGCCTCAAAAATTTAATAGTGAGCTTTTAAATATATATATATATATATATATATATATATATATATATATATATATATATATATATATATATATATATATATATATATATATATATATATATATATATATATATTGTTGAGAAACATTGCATTTGTGCAAAAGCGGCGGTAACATGCGTTGGTTTTACAAACATGTCGTTCGATTCTTCGATGAGACATGTGAAAAGTTAATTATTCTATCCTTTAATAATCTTTCTAAAAAAATTTTAATCATAAATTTTAGATATATTAATATTTTATAGTTTATTATTTAGATATTTATTATATGCTAATTTCATTTAGTATTAAAAAATTTTGTGATAAAACATATCAAGTGGTTTGAACTATTATTATTTTTGTATAAAAAGATATATTGTTTAATTTAATATTATTATAATATTAAAAATGTAGCAAAGTTAATATTATTTTTAATAAATTTTATAACTAAATAGATTATAAACTAAATCATTAGGTTTAAAAGATTATTAAATAACCACATTTAGGTTAGTCTAGTTGAGTGCAATATTTATAAAATTTTATAATTTGTATAATTAGTTCGATTTTCTTCACAATTATAATTTGTAGAAGATTCGGTTTTTTTCACGAGCTCCGATGCGAAAACATGTCATCGGCAACTATCGACATTCGAAAGAATAGGTCAATCGAATTCTCTACAAAAACAAGAAGATCGATCATATATAAAAAGTAAAATTTGAGGTCTAATGTTACGTTCTCAAATGAGTTACCGGTAGTTAGCCTCCACTTCATAATATGATAGAGTATTTTCATACACATAACAATAAAGATAAATGGATAACGAGTCTTCTTGGCTCTCATAGGAGAGAAAATGTCATTTTTTATCCACGTTATACAATTTTTTATATAAAAAAAGAGAGGTAATATAATTTTGAATGATGTTAATAAGTTTAGAAGAAAACGCACACCGTGCCATACATATAAAGTTTGTTCTTATCCTATTCCTTTAGTTAAAATAGTATTGTAAAAATTAAATTCAATCTTTTCAGTTTTATGGTCCATATATTAATTAAAGATATAAATAATATTTGTCTTCTAAACTCTTGAGAATTATGTCCCTTTTAAGTCCGACTCAAACTCTAAATTTAAACAAAATAAAGATATAACAAAACATAAATTATATAATAAAGAAAAAAGAGAATAACATAACAAAGAAATGAAGCAATAAAAAATAAGACAAATTTTAGTAAGGAAATTGATTAAAAACACGACGTCAAATAATCAAAGAAACACATGTTCATAAAGGCAAAGGACAGTAATAAATATGAGTAAAAATATGTAAATTAAAATAATAGATTACTTAATTATATGTAAAATGTCAATATACTTTCAACATATAAAAGACGTTAAAAACGATAAGGAGATTTTAGGAGTTTTTCTCATAACTCTAATAGCGTCTATCAAAATGTTATTCAACTGTTATTGCCGCGACTTTGTAAGATAGGTAACATACGAGTTGTCATACTATCCTGTTATATCGACACTATAACACTATATTTATAACATAATTTGATAGTAGAATCAAATCCATATTTAAGTTTAACCGATTTTGTTAAATTTATCATGATACAAACAAATACTCTTTTCGATTCTTTTTATAAGAAAAATTTTATTTTCTAAAATTCATTAAATAATTAATAATATTTGGTCTATAATACAAATCAAATAAATTAATTATTCAATAAATTTAAAAAAGTGAAATATTTCTTATAAAAAGTATCGGATAGAGTATAATTTCCTCATGAATTAGTCAACATAATATAATATGAGACTTTTTGTCTATTTGTCATATTTAACTAATTAATAAATTTAAATATCAACATTAAAAATTGAATTTTGATTCCATATTATCATCATTTCATATTATAATTGATCTCGACTATTGATTTTAAATCGAATATCTGACATTACTATTAATTTCATGCTCTACTTGATCTCGACTATTGATTAAAATCAAATATTTATTATTATTATTATTATTATTATTATTATTATTATTATTATTATTATTATTATTATTATTATTATTATTATTATACAATTAATTTCAAACTGGTGTTAAATGATATCAATAGCTAATTTAGATGAATTCTCTCAAAATATCACACATTGCAACACCCTTTCCTTTTCAAAAACACAGATGAAAGTGAATGATAAAAGAAAGAGATAATTAACATGGTTAAGCAAAGTGACAATTTTGATAAGAATGAAAAGGAGAAAATCTTATGACTATGATCTTTAGGTTCCTTGTAAGCACTTGGAGTGGGCCCCACGTACACAACATGAGATGTAAATGTCTTTTTATTATATGCCTTTTGCATGGACCGATAAACACTTAGTCAGCCGTTCCCTCTCTCTCTCCTCTCTCTAAAAAGAACCAAAACATTTTCGCCGGAATCCAATTCCTCCGCGTGTTCATCTGAATCAGTGCACTCTCGGTACCTGAAATTCTCAAACTTTATTTAATTATATTCCTTTTGTTTTTTGTTTTCGTTCTTCTGTTTGTTTTGTTCCAACGAATACATGTACTGTGCCATTTAAGTTTGATTGAAACTTTTCGAGTTTTGAGGATTACCCATTTTTTGTTTTCCTAATTTGTAAGTGGGTTTGTGTTTTCTTTCACTTTGTTGCCTTATTTACTGTCAAATTTTGTTTCTTTATGCATCTCCAATCACTCTGCTTTTTCTGGGTTGTGAAATTTACGTTTCTCTCGTTATTCTTGTTTTCTTAATCGGGCTGTTTTTTTTTTCTATCGCTATAGAATATGTGTGTGATGTGGAATTGCTGTTATGTGGGTTTTGTTTGGTTTCTATGCTATATTGGGGTTAGGATGGATGATTTGCTTGTGGGAATATTCATTTCATGCCTTGTCTGTCCATGTTATTTAGATGTTTTATTTGATCTTTTTTCGGATAAATGAAAAAAATTTGCTTGGAAATTTGTTTGTTGGGACATGGGGTAGTGGATACTCTTTATTCTTTGACTGTGGTTGTTTTGCTTCAGCAATTGCATTGTTGACTTAAGTTTCTAGCTTTATGGTTGTTCACTAGTGGCTTAAATCATGTAGAAGTTAGATGAGAGTGGTTTTACACTAGGTATGATGATTAGTGTTTACATTCGCGTAGTTATTTTACGATTCTTTTGTTATTTTGTGCTTTATGACTAGTGGACAAATTTATTTGTCAGTATTTCTGTCAAGATGTATATTGATGGCGATGAATCATAGTTATAACTATGACATGGGCACTGCTTGTTTAGACTTGATGCTAGTGACTGTTATAATGTTTCAGAAATGTGATTTCTTGATATAACGATACATTCTGAGCTGTAATTTTCGTGTTGTTCCCACTTGTGTGTGTATAGTTGATTTATTGTTTCTCGAATACGTTTGATACCGAGTTAATTTGCAGATTTAAGTCTCGCTCCAAAATTTGCGTAAAGGGAAAGGAAAGCTACTGCTGGGGTAATAATGGGGGCCTCAAGCTCTAAACTGGATGATGATAAGGCACTCCAACTGTGCCGTGAAAGGAAGAAATTTGTTAGGCAGGCACTTGATGGGCGTTGCTCACTCGCAGCGGCCTATGTTTCATATGTCCAGTCGTTGAAAATTGCAGGAACAGCTCTGAGGAAGTTCACAGAACCGGAAGTGCCGATTGAATCTTCCTTGTATACGTCCACTAATGCAACGCTCGAGCCGCTTGCTTTTAATGAGAAAACCCCATCTCAGTTCTCATTCTCTTCGCCATCTGCATCACAACGCATTGATCCACATGAAAACTTTTCTCCAACGCCCTCTCCACCCAGCTCTACTAAGTTCCAAGCTAATCATATGAGGTTTAGCAGTAGTTCGTCTAAAAAGGTAGAAGAAAAACCACCTGCACCTGTTATAGGAACAGTAACATCATCAAGTGCTCCACAAAATGTCGCTCCCTTTTCTACCGAAAGGTCTGAAACAGCGGCATTTGAAGATTCTTCACTTCCAAATGGAACTCAACCATGGGATTTTTTTGGTCTTTTTCATCCTATGGACCATCAATTTTCTTTTCAAGAAGGAAAGGGAACGCATCGAAATATGGGAATTGCCGATGATATAACAAGATTAAGGGAGGAAGAAGGGGTTCCTGAGTTGGAGGACGATGAAGAGAAGGTTTCTTCTCAAGGAAGTGAGGTCTCTCGTGACTCTGAAGATGAATTTGATGATGAGCCTGCCACAGATACCCTCGTCCGAAAATTTGAAAATTTTAATAGAGTAAATGACCATGTTCAAGCCAATGGATTTCATGGCACAGATAAGCCTCAAGCAGAGGAATCGGTTGTGAATGAGGAGGAGAGCTTTGTCTCACCTAATGTATCACCACTAAAAACAGCAACTACTGTATCAGCGCTTCCAGCTGAAACAAATAAATCAGTGGAGAAAGAAAATCACTCTGAAAATAAAGTTGTACCGAAGGACTTTTTTGCAAGCATGAAAGAAATTGAATATCTCTTTGTTCGAGCATCCGAATCTGGCAAAGAGGTTCCAAGAATGCTTGAAGCAAATAAATTACACTTTCGTCCTATATTTCCGGGCAAAGAAAGTAATTCCTATAGCTCTTTATTCTCCATATGTTCCTGCATAAATGTCTATTATTGCGATTCTGATACCTGTGTGACTAAACTTTTTTTGTTGTTCTCATGATTAAAGTTCATTTTTCTGAGTTTTTAAAAAAATTCTCATTTACTGTACTATGTAATTTACTTCAACATGAATATTTAACCTTGAAAATTCTATATTGTAACAGATGCTTCAATGGGGTCCTCATTTTTGAAGGCTTGTTTCTCATGTGGGGAAGACCCAAGTCAAGTTCCAGAAGGTATTCTTATTGTTCTTTTTGATTTTGCTCTTTAATGTTACCCGGACTTTGCCAACCGTCTTGCGTTGCATTAGCCGTTATTAAATATTGATTATACTGTTAGCGATATTCAATAAATTATTGGAACATTTATATTAAATTCATATTAGTGTGTTTCTCTTCGACCTTTTTTCTTAGTATTATTCGTGTTCCTATCTTTTTTTTTTTTCCTCGTCTTGGTATTTAACTGCTCTTTGACACAATCTATACTTGCATTATTATACTCATTGTTGTTTGTTGCAAACTGTATTTGTGAATTCCATGTCTAACTTTTTATATGATATTTTCTTAGAACCTGCTCAAAACTCGGTCAAGTACTTAACTTGGCATAGGACAATGTCATCTCGATCCGATTCATCCAGAAATCCTTTGGGAGCAAACTCAAAAGATGGTATAGACAACCATACAAATAATCTCTTTGATAATTTCTGTATGAATTCTGGAAGCCATGCATCGACCTTGGATAGATTATTTGCATGGGAAAGAAAGCTCTATGATGAAGTCAAGGTACTGTATACTCTTTCTTATCATCAACTTCTATTGGCTTCATTAACTTATCAATACTTACATAGAATAACAAGTCTCGAGTGACCGAAGCTAATACTTTAAGCCGCCACTACTAAATACTCAATTGACACAAAATAGCTTTGTTATTCTTCATTGGTATAGTTAAAAATGGAACCTTCTTAATTCTTTAAAACTTTCTTATCTGATTTAAGATGAAAATTTCTCTATATTTCTGCTAATTGCAGGCTAGTGGGGTGATCAGAAAGGAATATGATACCAAGTGTAAAATCTTGCAGCATCTGGAATCAAAAGGAGAAAAGACTTCTACGATTGATAAAACCCGTGCCGTAGTTAAGGATCTGCATTCAAGAATCAGAGTTGCTATTCTTAGGATAGATTCTATATCCAAGAGGATTGAGGAATTGCGGGACAAAGAGCTTCAGCCACAACTTGAGGAGTTAATTGAAGGGTATGAATATGATTCTTTAGATTCTTCTTGTTTTACTAACTATCTTTTTCATGAGGTTAACATGTTATGCTATAATAACCTTTGAATATGGATCAACATGTTATGATAAATATGAACTTGTTGCTTTGGTGTTTCATATGATTCTATTTTGCTTCGGTGTCAGGTTAAGTCGGATGTGGGAAACTATGTTCGATTGCCACAAGCTCCAGTTTCAGATTCTGTCAACAGCATATTACAACAACCATGCTAGAATCACCTTGCATTCCGAAACACGTAAACAAATTGCTTCCTATCTTGAAAGTGAACTGCATTTTCTCGCATCAAGTTTTACCAAGTGGGTTGGAGCTCAAAAATCATATCTAGAGGCTATAAACGGATGGCTAAACAAATGCGTTTCTCTTCAACAAAAAACCGCCAAGAAAAAAAGGAGGCCTCAACCTCCACTCCTGAGAATGTATGGTCCGCCAATTTACGCCACCTGTGGTATCTGGTTAGATAAGCTCGGCGAATTACCTACCCAAGAAGTCGTAGATTCCATCCGAAGTTTAGCAAGTGAAACTTCCCGGTTCTTACCGCGTCAAGAGAAGAGCCATGTTACTAAAGTTGCAAAACATCCTCATGTAGCATCATCCTGGAATACAGACATCGGCAATGAGTCATCAGATAATCTATTGGGAGACGACGCTTCGGAAGACTGGATGTCGGGTTTTGATCAATTTCGAGCAAGCTTTATAAGATTTCTCGGTCAGTTAAATAATTTTTCGGGGTCATCTGTCAAGATGTACACGGAACTCAGACAAGCCATTCAGCATTCCAAGACTCATTATCATCATAGATCAAATTCTCAGACTCAAGATGATCCTTCAAAGCCAGAATCTCAAGTTGATTATCAAAGTTCCAAACAGTAAAAAGATAATGAGTCTGGCTTTGAAGATAATTGCATTAGACACAAGAAATGCTTTTTTGACTTTCATATAATCCCTTTGGATGTGGCATTTGCACATGAGAAGGAGGGAATACAAACCTCATTGGTTGGTCATACTTTATATCAAAGTTTAATCTTTTCAATAATAAAAGGGAGTGTAGAACTTACAGGTTAGGTAAATGCTGTAATTACAGGGTTTCTGTTGGTATACAAAAAGAAGGAACTTGTAAAGTGTCATTTTTGTACACAAAGCGTGTCTTGAGGACTTAATTTTTGTTGATGTAAAAATATATTTTTGCATGAGTTTTTCTTTTCTCATCCCTTGAAAACTCTAAAAAAAACTCCAGAATTAACAGATATATCTAGATTTTAGAATCCGAAGTAGGTTTTTTCACTGTTATGCCCCAAACTGAAAAAATAAATTCCATAATGTCCTATTTTCAAAAATATTTACGAATGTGCCTAATTTTCAAACAAGTTCGTCCAATGATTGGGCGAGTTAGTGCAGAAAGGAATTTAGGGGGTGTAGGTTCGTCCAATGGTTGGGCGAGTTAGTGTTGCGCAGGTTGGGCTTTGTGGGCTCGTCCATCCAGTGGACGAGCGTGTGAAGTTCTTTTTTTTTTTTTTTTTTTTGATTTTAATTATTTAAAAATTTTAATGTTAATAATTTTTTAATTTTAATGAAAGTGTTAATTCCTTGTTTGGAATAATTTTACTCAACCCTCCAATTTGTTCACAATATGTATGAATTACTTTTGCATTTTCTCAACGGTTTCACCATTACTCATAGAAACCAATTCATACTATTGTGTGAAAGTGTGAATTTTATAGCATTTTATATAGATTGTTTTCTTATGGGAGATTTCCAATGCATCTCTTATTGCTTCACCACATTTTCAATGGAAGACATGAAAAATTTAGTTGACGACAAATCATTTTTGATGTTTTAAAGATAATAAACTCTTGTATAAATATAATTAAGATTATTATCTATTTATTATTTGCCGTGTGTTATTGAATAAAAATAAATAAAACAAATCCATTCATTTTTTCTCAAGATATTATACTATGATATACTATCAGTGATTATAAAAAAAATAACATTTGTCAAAATGGAAAGAAGAAGAAAGAGTAGATCCGAGGAGCCAAAATGCATCAATATGAGATTAATATTTATCTATAAATAGAACATTTCATTATTTTTATGATGTATTAAAAAGATAAAGAAAAATACAATGACATCAAAGCATTAGAGAAATTTCTTTTTCTTTTCAAGTCCATCACAAATCAAGATCATAAATATATCTTATCAAATATCTCTCTACAAACCTCTTAATATCATATGGTGAAGTTTTAGTCTTTCTTTAATCCCAACAAAATATCTTAAAATTGTATATCTTCAAAGTAATACAAAATCTTGTTCATTATTTTGTAAGTTTGTTTAAGTTATATTAATCTCTATTGTAAAACTGGTGAGACTAAGAAAATACTTAGTTGAAAAGGTGCATATAGTTTTTTTGGGATAAGATTTAGCAAGAAAATCTCACAAATTATGAGGACGATAGTAGTCACTTTGGTAAACCAATATAAATCTCTTGTATAATCTTTTTTTAAACTCTACTATATTTACTTATTGCATTGTCCATCACATTTTCAGACATACAAAACTATTCGATATTTATACTAACCTTTCTTCTTTAAGGATACCTACTGAAGAATATTATCGATTTTTACACTAAACTCTGCTCTCTTCAAGGATATGATTCCAATATGTTTTTCATTAAAAATTATTTTTCCACCATGTTTTGACAAATATTAATGAGTTCGTACGATCCACAATAATATTGAGAAAATAAATCTCTTATCTAAATCTTGACTTGTATACAACCTTGATTTCAGAATATCTATGAAATCTTTACTCGATTATTGCTTCTTGGATCTTTCAACTTCACTGATCTGCTCCAAGTCTTCGTTTGTGGCAATCCCATTGATCCCCCGATTTCTTGAGTGATATGAATTGTCCGAAGATTGAGAAGAACTCCTACCTTATTTTTTGACTTTCACATTGTACTACCAAGGTCAATCAGGAGAGAAAAAACCTCATTCTTTTCATTAAAATTTGTCACCACCAGTCACAATTACCACAATCTTACCAGCCTCATCAAAATCTTTACACATCCTTCAAAGAAACGTTAGTTCTAAGACATGTCTTCCTAAACAATTACAAATCTTCTCAATCAAGATTTGAATCCAAAACATGAGGTTGAAGATGAAAGAAATTTGATTGCAACTTATTTGAGTTTTTAAAATCTGAAAGAGTGAAAGTTGTTATCACGTAGTTACGTACTTGTTATATATGAAAGATACGAGATGGCAAAAGATTTATATGTGCTGGAAATTAAACACAAAAATAGATGGAAAAAAATTGTTTGATTCGAGTTAAGAACATTTGTTGATTTGAGCCTAGTAAACAAGTAGAGTGTAACAAGATCATCATAAAAGAAGTAACCCATTTTCTTGTGATTCAAGTCAAGTTATAACTATGATTCGAGTCATGAATAGTCATAATTCGGTTCATGTATCAGTTGTGATTCGAATCAATTTGGACAACATCAAGCAGAAAAATGTGAGAAACTATGTGATTCGAGTCATGTGCAAGTGGTGATTCGAATCAAACTGCAAAGAGGCTAACGGGAACTTGTGTGAATCACGTGCAACTTGTGATTTGAGTCACAGTGTTGCATGATTACAATTAAGTGAATGTTCTGATTCGAGTCACAAATACAAAATCCTTTTTGTTTTCCTCTGCTTGATTTTATTCGAGTTATGATTTGTGTCACACACATGAAATCTTAATTTTTAAAAATAATTTGAGATTCCACTTTCCACATGATTTGAACCAACATCAAATATGATTTTTGTTCCATTAACTCAACCAATTAAGTTAAAACATAAATACCGTACTAAAGTATAAACAAGTAGATTCAAAATTTAATTAAAAAAATATACAATTGAAGAGGAAACTCAAGAAACAATAATAACGAAACAAAAGTTAAAGTTTAAGAGATAAAAAAAAACCATATTAAGATTTTCCTTTTTAATGTATTAGAGATATACAACTTCAAACATCCTTGTAGAAAAATCATATTTTCATATACAACAATCCTCTTATAGGAAAGATAGTCTAAAAAAAACACCCCTTATTTTTTTTTAATATCATCACGATCTTTTTCCATCATCTCCCTTGAATCACTATGTTAGAAAAATGGAGACATTTCTCCCAAAGTGTAGAAAAAATTGAGAAGAGGAATATGAGAAATCGATGACATGCCATCTAATGTGGAAGTGATCTCCCCAAAAAGTAAGGTGGAAATAAGTGGTCTCTTTATGCCTCATTTCTGCAAAGGCAAATTTGTTTTGTACATAGTCAATACTTTTGATAATATGTGTTGACATGTTAATCATTATAAACTTCTTCAATTTCTAGTCATGCATGGGCACCTTCAAAAGAACACAATCCCTCATATAACACAATTTGCTTTTGAAATTATATACTATTATTTATTGAAGTATAATTTTAAACATAATCTTAAAGTCACGCGATGTTCATATATTATGAACAACACTGTGTCATAAGGTCTTTCAAAAAACCTATCATGTTGCATGTAATAGTCATGATCTTGATCCTTCTTCTACGCCTCTTGTTCATATATTATGAGCAAACTGTTTTGTACATAGTCAATACTTTTGATAATATGTGTTGACATGTTAATCATTATAAACTTCTTCAATTTCTAGTCATGCATGGGCACCTTCAAAAGAACACAATCCCTCATATAACACAATTTGCTTTTGAAATTATATACTATTATTTATTGAAATATAATTTTAAACATAATCTTAAAGTCACGCAATGTTCATATATTATGAACAACACTGTGTCATGAGGTCTTTCAAAAAACCTATCATGTTGCATGTAATAGTCATGATCTTGATCCTTCTTCTACGCCTCTTGTTCATATATTATGAGCAAACCGTGTTCATATAACACAATTTGCTTTTGAAATTATATACTAATTATTTATTGAAATATAGTTTTAAACAGAATCTTAAAGTCACGCGATGTTCATATATTATGAACAACACTGTGTCATGAGGTCTTTCAAAAAACCTATCATGTTGCATGTAATAGTCAGGATCTTGATCCTTCGTCTACGCCTCTTGTTCCATGTCATGATTTTTCTCTTCCACTCGTGCATCATGATAAAGTTCTTGATCCTTCTTCTACGCCTCTTGTTCATATATTATGAGCAAACCGTGTTCATATAACACAATTTGCTTTTGAAATTATATACTAATTATTTATTGAAATATAATTTTAAACAGAATCTTAAAGTCACGCGATGTTCATATATTATGAACAACACTGTGTCATGAGGTCTTTCAAAAAACCTATCATGTTGCATGTAATAGTCAGGATCTTGATCCTTCGTCTACGCCTCTTGTTCCATGTCATGATTTTTCTCTTCCACTCGTGCATCATGATAAAGTTCCATTGCAACATGGTCTCCTTGTGTTTCAACATTTGGTGCCAGAAAATGAATAATAAAAAACAAAAAAATTGAAAAAATAATAATTTATTTTAGAAAATGTCAGAAGTGGGATTTGAACCCACGCCCTCTTTCGAAGACCAGAACTTGAGTCTGGCGCCTTAGACCACTCGGCCATCCTGACAGATGTGAAGAAATTTCAGTTTATTTGTAAAGTACTTAACTAACACCAGCTTAATGTTTGATAAGTGTATTGTAAATGATGAGTTGTAGTTAGATGAAAAACTTGAAAGAAAGATATGGAAATATGTTAGCTTCTTTTATTTGATTAAACGAGAAGAGAAAAATTGTCTTATTAAAAATTAATCTTAAGCCAATTGAATATGATAAAGTGAACACATAAATTATTCTTAATCAATAGTTAAAATAACTCCCACCAACTAAGAAACTAAGAGTAATGGAAATGTCACGAGGGCCCACTTGGAGACTTGGGATCTCAGCAGGAAATGCGAAGGTTGCTTAACGCTGACCGATAGGCGAAAGAGAATCAACTAGTTTAGTTCTGATCTGAGTAGGCTTATAAATAATAGGGAATACTCAAACCCTGGGAACCGGGGCCTGGCCAAAGTCCAGGGTGGCTCAAAGTTCGATCAAGGAGATCCCTGTTCTGTGCCCTATTCACTAAGATCTTCGAATTAGCCCTTACCGAAAAGCACGGTTTACCTCACTATAGGAATTCCAATTCAGGTATTCTATCTATTCACCCTCAGATCACTGAAACTCGCTTTCAAGCTTGATTGAGGGTAGCATGCTTGCTATTCCTTTTCCCTTCCGGGAAGATTGATAACTTCGTCCGGGGTAGACGGGTCTACCAGCTACAACCATGAAGCTGAGGTCATTGTGTTGGAAGGTCTTCTTCCAAGGATGAAGCTTGACTCGGGTAGGGACTGCTAAGTCCGCTACTTTGGTTTGGAAACCTCTAGAGGTGCCGAAAGATCATACACTTCACAGAAGGAAGAGATAGAATCCAGCTTTTGTTTGTTATCAGGAGTGCAAGTTCCCAACATCGCTCCGGTTGGAATTAGATAAACTAAGTTTGTTTCGGTATGATAAAATAACCAATCTTGAATAATGGATAAGTCAGGCGTGTACAGACTATGGCATCGTTAAACCCTTTTAATTAAGTGTGAAATGTTTTGTTTCAAAGTAGCTAAGGGAAGTTTGGTCGGAGACCTGATCTTTGGTCATATAGCCGTGTGATAAGTCTGGTACTCTATTAAGAATAAGAAAAGAATAAAATTCCCTGATCGTCTGTCATATGTGTTGCCCAAATCCTGAGCCTGCTTAGAAGGGACTCCATAATGGAGATCTTCTTTGACACGCGGGCCTAGTTTCCACCAACCCAGATGTACCCGATTAAGTGATGACACTGACGGTACTATCCTTCCTTTTTTTATTAGGGCCGGATGCTTACTTTCCTTCTAACTTAGTACTGATCTTTATTGTCCGATTTGCTTTCTTAGTGCTGACACCCTCATATGCTGATCTTACAAGGAAGCGGCAGAAGAACCTATTTGACAGTAATCTATCAGGAACTTCAGAAGAGACTGGAAAGTAAGGAACGGAGTGCTCGACCGGAAGGGATAAGATGGGAAGTAGTACGCCCGGTTCACCAGGTTCTACCACTCCAGGGCCCAATCATACTCAAAAGAAGAGTTTGATCCTGGCTCAGAAGAAACGCTAGCTATATGCTTAACACATGCAAGTCGAACGTTGTTTTCGGGACAAATGTGTGGGACGCAGAGGAAGAGAAGTTCTAAAGTTGAGTTAAGACAGCAAGCAAATTTTATCAAAAATCAACCATAGTTCAACCAAACCCCTGTCTGCACCCTATGGAGCCGCATTTAAGAACTTGAACCAGCCCAGTCATGTCAACAGTAGCCAAGTACATGAAACTCGAACAAAATAAAGAAAGCCAACCAATTGGAGTCTCACCCTAGTCATGATTCTGAACATCTAACCCTCTGGTAGCCAAGAAGTCAGAGTCTATCCTCTTCATAACACACCTGTACCATAGAATACAAAAACTAAAGTTTACCAAAAAACCTTTATCCAACCTATCCTTCGTCTTCTTTAAACCCTGTCCAAGACCCTTCTTTCTTATCCAAGCCCGTGTTCGTCGCATTGGACTAACTGACTACTTCTTCTAAGCCTCTTGTTCATATATTATGAGCAAACTGTGTTCATATAACACAGTTTGCTTTTGAAATTATATACTAATTATTTATTGAAATATAGTTTTAAACATAATCTTAAAGTCACGCGATGTTCATATATTATGAACAACACTGTGTCATGAGGTCTTTCAAAAAACCTATCATGTTGCATGTAATAGTCATGATCTGGATCCTTCGTCTACGCCTCTTGTTCCATGTCATGATTTTTCTCTTCCACTCGTGTATCAAGATCTGCATGTCTCGTATGATTCATAATCAAAAGAGTCCAAGAGTCCATCTTTATGGAGTTTGGAAATGCGTTTCTCATTTATGTGGCCTAATCGACAGTGCCAAAGGTAAGTTGGATTCAACTCATTAGGTTTCAACCTTTTAGTATTAATGTTATAAATTGGCATTTCAAGATCAAGGACATATAGTCCATTATTCATTTTTGCAGTAGCATAGAATATATCATTCAAATAAATGGAGCAACAATTGTTCCTTATTATGAATGAAAAACCAAACTTGTCCAAACAAGAAACGGAAATAATATTCCTGCTAATTGCAGGTACATAATAACAGTTCTCTAACTGAATTATTAAACCACTAGGTAAAGTTAAAACATAAGTTCCTACAGCTAAAGCAGCAACCTTTGCTCCATTGCCAACTCGTAGGTCAACTTCACCTTTTGCCAAATTTCTACTCCTTTTTAGTCCCTGCACATTAGTACAAATGTGAGAACCGCATCCAGTATCTAATACCCATGATGCAGAAGTAGATAAATTAATTTCAATAACAAAAATACCTGAATTTGAAGTCTCTACTCCATTATTCTTATCTTCCAGGTACTTTGGGCAATTTCTCTTCCAATGTCCGGTCTTACCGCAATGGAAGCAAGTGCCCTCCTTTGCTATTCCTCCACTAGGCTTCAAAACAGGAGGAGTGGGTTTGGGTTTGGCAACTTCCTTGCCTTTCCCTCTACCACCCTGTTTGATGGGCCTCTTGTTCTGTTTCTTTCCATTACTGACCATCAGAATGGATTTCCCTTTTGTCTTCATATTCTGCTCAGCAGTTCTCAACATGCCTAGCAGTTCTGGAAGACTTTTGTCCAAGTCATTCATATTGAAATTCAGGACAAACTGACTGAAGCTCTCTGGCAACGATTGCAAGATCAGATCAATCGCAAGTTCCTTTCCAAGGGGAAACCCTAATCTGTCAAGGTTCTCCACATACCCAATCATCTTGAGTACATGGGGACTTACAGGGGCTCCCTCAGCTAACTTGCTGTTAAAAAGGGACTTTGAAACCTGAAACCTCTCATTTCTTGCTTGCTCTTGATAAAGCGTTTTCAGATGTCCGATCATATCGAACGCAGACATGTTCTCGTGTTGCTTTTGCAACTCAGAGTTCATGGTAGCAAGCATGAGGCAAGCGGTTTCATTGGCATCATCGAAATGCTTCTTATAAGCATCTCTTTCTGCCTTTGGTGCAGAACTAGGAGGTTCCTCCTCAGGAACTGGTGTCTCCAAGACATACAGCTTCTTATCGTGCTTGAGGACAATCCTCAGATTACGGTGCCAATCCAGGAAATTTGTCCCAGACAATTTTTCCTTATCTAGGATGGATCGCAAAATATTGTTCGATGTGTTTGTTGTCATGGTAATCTACAAGAGAAATATGAAAATATAAGTATCATTAAAACAACATATTTAATTAGGCCTTTAATCAAATATGCTCCCACTATTTTATTCAAAACAAATGACCCTCATCATTTGATTCGGAAAATCCCGTTGGAAGACTTTCTAGTGGGTCGAGATCCATGTTTCACTTTGTTTTAAGTCAGCGTTAGGCTGATTACACAAAACTAAGTTATTTAGGTAGGAACTCCTTCCAATTGTATCTCATACAACTCTCGAATATTTTCAATTGGGTGAATAACTCCTTATTCTGATCCATCACATGAATCATTCCCAATTCTTGCTTCTAAACATATATAATCTTATTATAATTTGTTTAGTTAAGTTTGACCCATTGTTTTAGCAATTGGATATTACAATTATCCCATCACACCTTACTAATATAGAACATGCACCTCGCGTAGGCGAAACCTACAATGCTCGATACTAGTCTTGATGAGTGCTAAAAATTGGAAAGCATAAACTTAATATTTAATTTTGAGGGAATTTGTTATTAGTTTGATCTCACCGGCTTCACATGCAAAACGTCTCTCACATGCATCAACATACATAAAAAAAAAAAAGATACAATTATGGCCCCTAACGCAACTGTTCTCTCAAGCCAATGAGAGAACCTAAGCTAACCTAATAACGATCTAAGCTTCTCCAAGCATGATCTCCAAGGTTATCCTCCTTTAATATTGAATACTTCCTTTTTTTTTCATAACATAATATTACATTACATATAAGAAAACTCGTTTTACATACGAGGGAGTGAGATGAGAAAAGAAGTTACATAAAGAGATTGAGAGAGAGGCACGACACGCAGGCCGTATTCAAAAATCCCAAAACAATAATAAAGGAAAAACTAAGGCCATAACTGATCACCACAAATAAATAATAATAAACACACTTTTATTATTAGTTTAAAATTCCGATAATTAAATAAACTAAATTAAATTTCGACTGATTGATCACACTTTGCAGACTTAGCCGGGGGTTCCGCTGCCCGGTCAGCGGACGGTGGTTCCGCTGACCGTTCAGCGGACGGGGGTCATGGGGGCAGCGCCCCCTTGCGGGGTTGTTAGGGGCAGCGCCCCAGCGAAAATTTTTATGAACACTTCATTGTATTTCACGTCGTTTCCTGCACAACTTTTGTGCATTTACAACCCCAACCGGAAAAGTCTGCGGCAATACAACACTTGTACTGCCATTAATCCTAATGCAACAATTTCATGCCGTCAAACACAACTCGATTGATAACTCAATATGATAGATCAACATGTCATTGCTTCACCATACTAACGTCGGATTCCGAAGCGAATGAAAATGATGATCTTTCAAAAAGAATTACAATCCTTATGTGATTGAATGGATGAAATCAAAACAGTATATCCCATATACCATCTTTGCATCAGAATTTCTTATATCTTATATAAAAGTGATCGATCTAATTGTGTAACCTATGGATGATCAATGTATCGCACAACTTCACCATACTAATGTCGGATTCCGAAGCATAATCAACATCAATCATCCAAATCGTACACAACAGATGCCAAATTTAATTAATCGTTTATTGTTAAATTCATTCTGTGTTTTAATCGAATCAAATACAGAAAAGACGGAAATTTAACAGCTATCAGATCCATGGTTTCGTAAGTGGCTCTGATACCACTGAAGGAAAATTGCGATCTAAACGCAGCGGAAAACAAAAATTTTCCTTTAGTGATCCTCACGAATGAGCATGGTCAGTGATAGAATCGTTACCTCTTTGTGGCGATTCAGATCTTTGATGCAGCGATCACAAGCGTTGATGAAGTGCAACGCCTCTACTCAGTCCACACGAACAGCTTCCGGTCACAGTGCTATCTGCTTACGAACGGAATTATTTGAGTGAGAAAAGAGAATCAAAAACGAAATTGCATCATCTGAAAGCTTCATCACAAGGGTTCCTTTTATAGACTCTCTTGTGGGCTGCGGGCTAAAACCCTAATTCACATGATCCATAATAATATTATATATTATTATAATAACTATTATTATAATAAATATATTTATTTTATTATTATTTTATAACCATTATAAAATAACAATAATTATTATTATATTATCCGAATTTCTATTTTTCACTTAAGTGCACCGTACCTTACGGTGTTCCTTTGATTCTCTATCTCTCATCAAACTGTCCTTATGTGTGTGACCCTGTAGGATTTCGTAACGTTGGTAATTATATTAAATTATATATATTTAACATAATAAACAGTAAGCGGTATCTAGCAACACATCACTGCTACCCAAGTCACGAAAATGTCATGTGATCTGACAAAACCTTTTTCGTGATAATATATGTTTGTACAATTACCCTTTTGCCCCTATGTCTATATTGAACACAAGGCATACACTGTGTCATCCTTGTCCAGTTCAATATTGGGCCCTTAGACATTTCTCCTGTTATGCAGGATTGGCAAATTCCATCTAGGACACTCATGTCCCTCAGCATGCTTCGTGGAGTGCCCATCAACTATCTTTATGATCATCCAGTTACGGATAATGTTTGATCAGCAATAAAGCACCTGACTCTACATCTAGGGTCCATAGTGGTTTCAGGTCGAAGGGTGGTAATACACCATTATCACCATGAGAATAACTTATGACACTTTGCATAACATACTACGTAGTATTCTCATAGCGGGTCAATCCGGTATAAATATTACTCCTAATATTTATACCTATGTCAAGACTTGATAACTCTTTATCCATGATCCATGAGATGTGATCATCAGTCTATCTTCATAATAGTCTCAATGCTTTTAATGTTATCCCACTTTGCAATAAAGCTTGACTACGGATATTTTAAGAATAATGTCTTTATGTTTAATGGGATCTCATGATTAAGTCACACTTAACATTTCATTAAACAGACTAACTATTCTAGGGACTTTATTATTCTGAAAGACAAACATAATAAAGAAATGCCTTTTATTATTAAACGAATAATCCGATACAAGTACCAAAAAGTATTGGCCTCTAGGGCTTACACCAACAGTTCATATATTATGAACAACACTGTGTCATGAGGTCTTTCAAAAAACCTATCATGTTGCATGTAATAGTCATGATCTGGATCCTTCGTCTACGCCTCTTGTTCCATGTCATGATTTTTCTCTTCCACTCGTGTATCATGATAAAGTTCCATTGCAACATGGTCTCCTTGTGTTTCAACATTTGGTGCCAGAAAATGAATAATAAAAAACAAAAAAATTGAAAAAATAATAATTTATTTTAGAAAATGTCAGAAGTGGGATTTGAACCCACGCCCTCTTGCGAAGACCAGAACTTGAGTCTGGCGCCTTAGACCACTCGGCCATCCTGACAGATGTTAAGAAATTTCAGTTTATTTGTAAAGTACTTAACTAACACCAGCTTAATGTTTGATAAGTGTATTGTAAATAATGAGTTGTAGTTAGATGAAAAACTTGAAAGAAAGATATGGAAATAAGTTAGCTTCTTTTATTTGATTAAACGAGAAGAGAAAAATTGTCTTATTAAAAATTAATCTTAAGCCAATTGAATTTTATAAAGTGAACACATAAATTATTCTTAATCAATAGTTAAAATAACTCCCACCAACTAAGAAACTAAGAGTAATTGAAATGTCAATATTAGAAACACAGAAACTTAAAAAGTTAGATGGATAGTCTTTGAAAACACGTTTCAATGCTAAGACTACATTGTTCTAACTGAGCTGCATTTTATCCAAGATAGTATAGGAGAGTTCTAAAAGATCTCTTTGACTTTAAGAGCTTCAAGAAAATGAATCTTCACATAAAAATCTTAAAGAATTGCAAATTATGCCATTTAGGAGCACCAAAAGTATTTGTATTAGTTTCACTGAGGAAGATGTTAGATATAATAGAATGGATAGAAAATCTCCAATCTATTCTCTTATGTTGAAACTTGAAAAAATGTTCCTATAAAATCAAATAATATTAAATATATTAATAATGACACTTTGGATGACAAACTTACACTAACCAGACCAAGATATACCGCAAGAGTTAAGGATATATGTTGCGTAGAACTAGTGTCAATACGAATACCAATGATATTTTGCAACTAACTCCAAAGTTTCTGAGAAAAAAGACACAAGAAAAAAATATGTAAACATGATTCCTGGCTAGTACCACAAAGACTATATTTGAAAACAATGACACAACCTCTAAAGTACAAGTTGTCACAAGTATATAAGTATTATGAATTAATCTCTAACTAGTGATGGACTTATACATTGGAAAAACTTTGTGCCAAACTATTTTGGTCAAAGGAAGCATTTGACCAAGAGACCTTTGAAATTTATAAGCTTTTTTAAAATTAAGAGATTCATGCTATGATTGAAAATGTTTTGAAATTTAATATATTGTATGATATACGCACTGTTAAAAAAACACATTTTACCGTAGACGCAAAAAGGATTTAACCTAAGTTACACAAGCGAGTTAAAGAATAGCGGCATAAAAACTTATCATTTTACCTCTCAGGTTTGAAATAACAATGGATAAAGTGTTCTGCACATGTGTTCGATCTTCAACAACTGCATTTTTATTATTTTTAGAATTGGATGGCGTGCCAAAAATTTGCTCTCAGTTGAAAGTAAAATTGAGGTATCTTAGTTTGTAATGTTAAATAAGGGGAGAACGTTATTATTTTATTATATTTTTATATTTTTCTATATTTTCGTTTGAACTTGTATTACAAAACCATATTTTATCCATTTCTGAAACAAAAACATTGTATCTTTAATCAATTTCTCAAACAGAAAGATTGTATAAAAAATATTCATTGTTTACATCATTTGCAAAGCCAAAATGACACATGTACACCTTATAATTTTACAGCAAAACTAAAAGAAATGATTAACCAACAAAAGCAATAACCAAAATGTAAAGTCTTGTAGGTCATCCAAAAGTTCTCTTTTGTGATTTATCAACGGTCGATAATCATCTATAATTTGAACAACATTTGAAACCAATTAGGATCATCAACAACAAAAATATTAAATATTTAGTAAAAAGAATTAAAAAAATAAAATGAATAAATATATATTACTAAGTGATGTAAAACATTTACTTACTAGTTTTTCCATATCCCCTCTTGATGAACACGTCAAATAACATGCACATCATCTAAATCATTTTCTTCAGATGAGAGACGTACATGTGTTGTGAAAAATGAAGTCTCAAAATTTATATCTTAATTTTTATCACGATCAAGAATATGTTTTCCTTGTAGAATAATTGACCATCTGGTGTTATAAGGATCATTGACACAAAAAAAATTATTTTGCTTGAGATGCCATGATGAATGGTTCGTTCATATAATTTTCCTTTTTAAGATCAACCCGTGTGAGTCCTAATTCATCGGTTTCTATACTGGTGTTACTGTCAATCTACTTGCACTTAAATAATGACACTTTAAAAGTAACATAATTAATCTCCAAAATCTCCTCCATGACCATACAATACGTTTTAGGTGCTAATACAAGAATGTTATCTTTAGAGATAAAGAAGTACATGGATTCAAATTCAACCATAACCCCACTATTTTGTATGGTACTACGATCATCCTTTGATTTTGTATAAAATGAAAATTTAGTAATGTCGTATGCACTCCATGTTATTATATTAAACTTAGGTATATGTGACATCCATTTAATTGTCTCTAATGACTATTCTCTTTTGAAACCCTTTCATTAAACCAAGTTATGAAAGTTTTATTATGCTCTGTCAACAATAAATTTTCACTCGTATGAGGAAAATTTTCCTTGATAAGACTTTTGTGAGCGGACAAGTAAGGTTAGACTTCATCAACATTATTTAATATATGCAAATGTGCTTGAAGAACTAAATATCGTTCAAATGTATTAACATTTAAACCTTGAATACCTCTACCATCATATCTTCCATCATGACGAGACTCAGAAATTACTATAAAGTTCGCTTCTGACAAATAGTTTGTACAAAATTTAATAGCTTCTTTTGTGAAGTACCATTCAACGATCAAAACTTCTGGCCGTGATGATTCTTTGTAATACCCTTTAAATATCTTCATGTATCACTCTACCAGATACATCCTCCGTAAATAAACGGGACCATAAATACTAATCTCCCTTACTAGTTGAACAACTAAGTGAACCATAATGTCAAAAAATAAGAAGAAAAAAATATTTCTAATTGACATAAGATAATTACATCCTCATGATCCAACTTATCTAAATTCCTAGAATTAATGACTTTACTACATATAGCATTGAAGAATAAACATAATTTGGTTATAGTTATCCTTACAATTTCGGTAAAGTTTCATGGATAGCCACTGGTAAAAGTTATTGCATCAAGATATGACAATCATGAGATTTTAAGCCATCTAATTTGAGATCTTTCATTGACACAAGTTTCATTATATTTGATCAGCACACTTGGGGAACTTTGATACCCTACAAACAATGACAAAAACTTTTTTTAGACAGCGTGTGACATGCTAGGGGCAAATATGTTCTATTTCCTATATCTTTTGGGGAAACAACAATAACAACAATCATGGAAAAAATTTTACATACCGGAAATGTGATGAGAGACTCAAAGAAAATTATTGGTTTTAGATTCGAGCTTCCTTCAACTATTTCGGAGAAGATGAAGAATGATGTTTCAGTTTGTTAGGTGGAGAAGAATGGTGTTCCTTTCGTTCGTTGGATAAGAATGGTGCTCCTTTTGTTTGCTAGGACGTAAAAAGTGAACGAGACTTAACATTATAATGAAGAAATAAAATATTTTTTAGAGTTTTCATCTCGGTTTTTGAAAAACTTGAGGGAACATAACTGAGATAAAAACTGAGTTCAATTTAATTAAATAAAATATTGTTTAGAGTTTTCATCTCGATTTTTTAGAAAACCGAGAGATAAGATGGTTTATAAAATAAATGCGCCTTTTTGGTTCTAAATAAAATATAAAATTGCAAAAGATGAGAATCGAAGCTCAAACCCTAAGCAACATTTTATGTTGGTTTTGCAAAAAACTAAGGTTTAAGGTTTAATTTTTAAAAAATGATGCATTTCATGTCATTTGACCTCAGCTTTTTAATGGCTGAGGTGAAAGTTTTGTCATGAAATGTATTATTTGTAGTAGTGACACAATTATGGTCTGTTTAATTGTCGATCGTTTAGATGGCGAACGAAATTTTTTTTTTATTTAGATGATTACGAACATGGTTCTTCTCAAAGACATACTCATAACACTGAAACTAAAGAGGCACTACGCCAGAAATGAGTTTTAGCAGCGCACACAAAGACAGCGCTTTTTAAAAAAGCACTGCTAAAGGGTGAGTAAAAAAAAAGAAAAAAAATTTCCTACCAAAGACAACGCTTTTAAAAAAGCGCTGCTAAAGGGGGGCCCTAAGAAAGCGCTTTTTAAAAAGCGCTGCTAAAGGGGTACCCTAAGAAAGCGCTGCTAAAGGGGGCCCCTTTAGCAGCGCTTTTTCTATAAAGCGCTGCTATATGACATTGCTAAGGCACCCTATGAAAGCGCTTTTAAAAGCGCTGCTAAAGGCCTTTAAAAGCGCTGCTATAGGTATTAGTATTATAATTTTAAAATACGCTCCAGAATTTGAAGAGAAACAGAACAGTCGTGCATTTCTTTTCTTCTTTCTTTCTCCTCTGGCGAACGACCTTGCCCTATTCAAAGTTTCTGTTGCCGTCATCCGTCGTTGACCGTCGCCCTCTTCCGTTGGATTGCGCCGCCGTCGCCGTTCACCGTCCGTTTTCGAGTCTGCATTGCATTGCATTTCCACCATTGTTAAGGTATGTGAAGTTTTACTATGGTTTTCTTGTTTATTTATCTTTTCACCATTGTTGGTATTTGAAGATATAGATGGTTTTTCTGAGATATTAAAGGTTTTGTGTTATTGAGATATTGAAGGTTTAATATTATTGTTGTTGTTAAAGGTTTTGTGTTATTGAGATATTGAAGGTTTGATGTAGTTGTTGCAATGCAAAAGTTTGTTATTATTGAGGCATTGAAGGTTTAATATTATTGTTGCTGTTGTTGTTTTTATTGAGTTATTGAAGGTTTAGTGAAGGTTTTTAGTGTTGTTTTGTATTGAAGGTTTGAGGACATGCAAGTAAATTTGAGTTCAAGTATGATATTTGATATGATGTTAACACTAATGTTGTTGGGTTTGTGTAGATATGTTACGTATACTATTGTTTTTGTTGTTGTTATTGTTAAAAGCCTAAACTCAAAATGTTTTATGTGTTATTGTTTTTCTATTGTTATTTTGGGATTGAGATTGATGTTGTTTTTATTTTGTTGCTATTTTGAACGTTAGATGGATAATTCATCTAGCACCACTCATACAAATGAGTTTTCTTCTAATTTGAATATAACAAAAATATTAGATAATGATGGCTAAAAATATTAATGTAACTTGATAGAGCATATTTTTTAATAGTTTGGAAATTCGTATTTTTTAAGAGAGTAGCCAACATGAATATGGTTTTATATGATATGGTTTTATATGTTATTATGGTTTTATATGTTGATATGTTATTATGTTATTATGATGGATTTCTCAATGTTTATATGATATATATGTTATTATGGTTTTATATGTTTAGTTAGGATTTCTCAATGTTTAGTAAAAGTGTCATTTTGGTTTAAGGATTATCTAGTAATTTTAATATGATTTGTTTTGGTGGATTATCTAGTATTTTTAATATGATTTGTCTTGGTTAATTATTAATATGATTTTAATAAAATTTATATTTTGTCTGCTATAGGGGTTACCTGTGAAGAGCAAAGCTGTGATCGTTTCCAAGCATCCTATTGCGTAGAATTCTTAGAAGTTAGTGATTTCCTTACAGGTATTCTCTGTTTTGTTTAACTTTTATAGTTTAGTGTAGATTACTCAATTAGTATGGATAAAAAATGGATGTCTGGTAATCGATTGTCAAAAGAGTACGAGAATGGGGTACCGAAGTTCGTTAAGTTTGATGTTGAACACGCCAAAGACCCCAGTAGGATCACATGTCCTTGCTTAGGATGTTGTTATGGGCGTCGAGTTGACGCTGTTCAGTTGGAATCTCATTTAATGAGACATGGAATTGATCGAAGTTACACATGTTGGACATTACATGGTGAGATAAGTAACGAGAATGTTGAACCCCGGAATAATACGACATGTGCTTCAAAGGACAATGGCAGAGATACATATGATTGTGATCGAGTCGAAGAGATTGCAGAAGCACTTGAAGAAGATCTTCAAGATTGTCCCAAGATGTTTGAGAGGTTGGTAAGCGATGCAGAGAAACCGTTGTATAAAGGTTGCACTACTTTCACAAGATTGCCCGCGGTATTAAAGTTGTACAATTTAAAGGCGGGTAATGGATGGTCGGATAAAAGTTTCACAGAGTTGTTATCCCTACTTCAAGAGATGCTTCCGGAGGATAATGTTCTTCCCAATCGAACCTATGAAGCTAAAAAAATGTTATGCTCTATTGGCATAAGCTATGATAAGATACATGCTTGTCCAAATGATTGCATTTTGTTTCGAAATGAATATGCATCACTAAACGAGTGTCCTAAATGCGGTGTATCTCGGTATAAGAAAATATTGTCACCAGCAAAAGTATTATGGTATTTTCCTATAATTCCGAGATTCAGACGCATGTTTCGTAGTGAAACAGATGCAAAACACCTGACTTGGCATGCAGATGATAGAATTGTAGATGGGAAGTATCGACATCCGGCAGATTCACCACATTAGATGAAAATTGATAATGATTATCCTGATTTTGGAGAAGAAGCTAGAAACCTTCGCTTGGCATTATCGACTGATGGAATGAATCCGCATGGTCTGCAGAGTATCTCACATTCCACCTGGCCTATAATTATTATGATTTATAACCTACCTCCATGGCTATGTATGAAGCGTAAGTACATGATGTTATCTATGTTAATTTCTGGCCCTAAACAATCAGGGAATGACATAGACGTATACCTGACACCTCTAATCGAAGACTTAAAGAGTTTGTGGGAAAACGGTGTGGAGGTTTATGATGGATATAGGAAAGAAAGTTTCAATTTGAGGGCGATGTTGTTTGGCACAATTAATGATTTCCCAGCATACGGAAATCTATCGGGGTATAGCATTAAAGGTCAATGTGTGTGTCCTATCTGTGAAGAAAACACAGATTGGACGCGGTTGGAATTTGGTCAGAAGAATGTCTTTCTTGGTCATCGTAGATTCTTAAATTCTAGTCATCACTACCGTGGGTGGAGAAAAGCATTCAATGGAGATTCAGAACAACGTAAAGCTCCACCTACATTGACCGGCGAACAAATTTTTGAAAAGGTGAAAGATGTGAGTACTAAGTTTGGCAAGCCTTTTGCTCATATGCTTGTCACGTGTGGGTGGAAGAAGAGGTAAATTTTGTTTGAGTTGCCGTATTGGAAGTGG
Source organism: Lathyrus sativus (assembly GCA_963859935.3). Lineage (NCBI taxonomy): Eukaryota > Viridiplantae > Streptophyta > Magnoliopsida > Fabales > Fabaceae > Lathyrus > Lathyrus sativus. The sequence goes on along the minus strand of OZ012739.1, from coordinate 466,224,279 downwards.
TTGTATGTAAGACATTTTCTTGATGTTATGCATATTGAAAAAAATGTATTTGAAAGTGTTATTGGTACGTTACTCAATATACAAGGAAAGTCTAAGGATGACCTTAAAGCAAGAAAGGACTTGGTAGCAATGGGAATAAGAAATGAATTAGGACCCTTGAAGAAAGGAAACCGCACATATCTATCACCTGCTGCTTATACTTTATCTAGAAAGGAGAAAAAGATACTGTGTAAGTTTCTGAGTGAGGTTAAAGTTCCAGAAGGATACTCTTCAGATATTAGAAGACTTGTTTCTATGAAAGACCTCAAGTTAAAAAGTTTAAAGACACGTGATTGCCATGTTATAATGAAACACTTTCTACCAATAGTTATACGTTCTATTTTGCCTGAAAAAGTGAGAGGCGCAATAACTAAATTGTGTTTTTTCTTTAGGTCAATCTGTAGTAAGGTGATAGATCCTGCGATCTTACCAACATTGCAAAGAGAAATAGTTATTACTTTGTGTGAGCTTGAAATGTATTTTCCTCCATCATTTTTTGACATAATGGTACATCTAGTTGTTCATCTTGTGAAAGAGACACAACTATGTGGACCTGCCTATATAAGATGGATGTACCCTGTTGAACGTTATATGAAAATATTGAAAGGGTATGTGAAAAACCGAAGTCGACCAGAGGGATGTATTGTTGAACGATACATTGTTGAAGAAGCTATTGAGTTTTGTACTGAATATTTGTCCAACGTTCAATCCATTGGCCTCCCAAAATCTCATGTTGTTGAAAAAATAGATGGTAAACAGTTAATTGGAAATAAAGTTGTGACAGTTTCAAGCGATGAACGGGAGCAAGTGCATTTGTATGTTCTGCACAATGACATTGAGGTTGAGCCGTATGTTGAAATGCACAAGGACGTTCTTCGAGGTTTAAATCTGAATAGAAATGAAAATTGGATAGTACGTGAGCACAATCGGAGTTTTATAACATGGTTCAAGGAGCATATTTTTTCAAAGTTTTATTCTGATCCCGCTTCAATAACAGAAAGGTTGAGATGTTTAGCATATGGTCCAAGTTTGCATGTGTTTTCTTATAGCGCATACGCAATTAATGGATACACATTTTATACCAAGGAACAAGATGATAAAAGTACAATGCAAAATAGTGGTGTCACCGTGCTTGCCGAAGCAATGCACATTTCCTCGTATTATGGGGTTATTGAGCGCATTTGGGTGTTTGATTATGAGAAGTTTTCAGATTCCTATCTTTGGATGCAAGTGGGTTGAAAATAATAGTGGCATACAAATGGATAAATCAGGTTTTTTGAAAGTGGATCTTAATAAGGTGGGGTACAAAGATGAGCCTTTTATTCTAGCCATGCAACTAAACAAGTGTTCTATGTCACTGATCCGACAAGTACGAAATGGTCTATAGTTCTTTTTTCCAAAAAAGTAATCGATGATAACATTGGAGAAAAGGGGGATGTTTATGTTGAGACGATGATTGCAGGAGCTTACTGAGCCGGGTGCTGAATATTCCTGAGTATTCTGGGCGTGTGAGGGGTAAGGGATTTGGTGTCACTCCATCCAAACTGTATAAGCAGCCAAAGAAAAAAAATCCAACCAATAAAGAAGTGATGGATACTTTGGAGGAATTGAAAGCGCAAATCCGTGAATTACAGAAGGATAAGGAGAGATACATGTCGGAAAGACGCGCTCCAGAGGGTAGAGCTACTAGTGACAAAGATAGTATCGGTTGTCCGCAGAAGCTTCCAGAGGTAATTGTATATATTACATTGAAATTAATTTAGCACAGTTTACTTAATTGACACATTAACTGATCATTATTTGTTTAGGGCATTTCACTTTGCCGGCTATACTTATCGTCACCTACTCATCGAATGGTTGGCAAGGGAAAGGTGCATAACTTTCTGGGAGACTTACTTCACCACAAATCGCTCCCTTCTGGATTTTTGAAAGTATCTATTGATATTGAATTAGAGGGGAGTGCGTTGTTGCCTATACCAGATGATATTTCAGGCGCAACAGTGGTGGGAGACGCAATAGGAGCGTATGTGGCATGGCCGGCAAATCTGATTTGCATAGATGATGAGGTAGGTTGAACCTTTTAATACTCAAATGTTTTATGATCCATACATGAAAGTTATTCTTACATCTACATTTTCTTATTTACATGATGATCTTAGACTCCTACAAAATCCAAATCAAAAGATGATAGAATTATTGTGCGGGATACCGATTCAGCTGCATCAAAGAAACAGGTACTACTACAGTTACATGACTATCTTGTTATACATTAATTACTGGACTTATATATGACTTTTAGGTTCATGATCAGCAGTCGCAACAAGTCAGCAAGGGTAAGATGCCTGAAACTTCCAGGGTTCCCAGAAAAGCAATTGTTCCTCGATTTAGGATGTGCCTTGAAACATATGTTGGAACATCAGATGTGCCTGAGGGTGGCATCCGTCAAATACACATGGAGGCAGGTATTTTCGGTTTTGAATATCCCGAAACAATTGTTAAAGAGGATTTTGATCAGGTTTTCAACCATTCTGAATTGGGCGTTGGTGTTATGCATTCATACATCAGGTACTTCGATCCATTTTAATTAAATAATTGAACATTTTAAAATTTGCTCGTTTAACTGAATATTCTAATGTTGATTATGTTTTTTTAGGTTCTTGTATGACAACTTATTGGTCCCGAATGAATTGACTTCAGTATTCGCATTCTTATCTGCTAGTTGTGTCAACTCACGTATAATAGACCAGTCACCGGATACAGTCAAAGAGTACACAGTGCAGAGATTTATGCGCGCGACTATGGAGAAGTTGTTCTTGTTGCCATATAATACTGGCCATGGGTTAGATTTTATTCTAAATTCATTTATTATAATTGTTCGATTTTTCCCTTTCTATATAACATTTCCGTCTAAACTGTTGTCTTATTTTATAGTGGACATTGGTTATTGATCGCAATTAATCCGACGAAAGAAATAGTGTATTATATAGATTCATTGGATGGCGATACAACAAAATATGAAAATCTGAGGAACTTTGTTGATACGTAAATGATGAGATATACTGTTGTCTTTAATTATATATCTTTATTTATTATGTGACATTGTTCTAAATATGCGTTTATATTATGTTAGAGTTATACAAATATTCAGAGCACAAAGAGATGCAACGGTGCCAAAAAGTAAGGCTAACAACATCAACTGGATCAGAGTTGAGGTATATTTTCGCATGTTTGACTGTTATAGTGGTTCTACTTGATAAAACTATTTAAACTATATATCCTGATAAATGTTCGTTTGTTTTTTCCATTTACAGTGTCCTCGGCAGCGCAATGGTATTGACTGTGGATATTTTGTATTGCGCTTTATGAGGGAAATTATTCTTTCTGGTCAACTTGAGATTCCAGTCATGGTATGGATCAATTCATTATATAAGTTATATGATTCATTTTGATAATTATCCGATACTTCATCTGAGTAATTAGTTTTAAAATTAAATCTTATTCGATCTGTTATATTATGTAGTATTTTGATGAATTCAAGTGCGCTACTTACACGAAAACAAAATTGGAAGAAATTAAAGAGGAATGGTGTCAATTTATTCTTGGGTTGAGAATTGTATAGAGTTATCGGATTGGAAGACTTGTAATTATATGTAAATTGAATGTATTTGTGTTGTTGTAATTCTGAGGATCGAATTTTGTTGTAACATATTTAAACAGGTTTATGTGTATATTAAAATGTTTATGAACAAAGTGATGAGTTACAATGTATCCAAAGTTTTGAATTGTATATATAAGGCCAAAGTTTGAATTGTATATTTAAGGCCAAAGTTTGAATTGTATATATAAGGCCAAAGTGTTGAAATAAAGGCCTGAATTATAAGCAGATTTGTGTAATATAAGCAGGTTGTTGGTAAACATACAAAACCGGGTGAATATTTAAAAAAAAAAAATTAAAATCTGGGACATTAGACAGCGCTTTTACAAAAAAGCGCTGCTAAAGGTCACAAACATTACACTACAAAAGCGCTGCTATAGGTTTGGAAGGGGGGGGGGTCTAAGACAGCGCTTATAAAAAGCGCTGCTAAAGGGTGGGCTATGGCAGCGCTTTGTAAAAGCGCTGCTAAATGTGGGGTCTAAGACAGCGCTTTGTGAAAGCGCTGCTAAAGGGGGGGGATGGTTGGGGGAATTATGCAGGGCTTACAAAAGCGCTGCTAAAGGTGCTGCTGAAGGGAGTCTTTAACAACGCTTTTTCATTGAAAAAAAGCGCTGCCTTTACCTTTAGCAACGCCACTTTTGGCAGCGCTTTAAAGCGCTGCTAAAGGCCAAAAAAAGCGTTGCTAAAGGTCTTTTTTGGCATAATGAGGTATAACAGTGTAACAGATATTAAGCAAGTTTATAATGTTCGACACATAAACAACTAAGCAATAATGACTCCTATAACTGAAATGCAACATTTTTTTAAACTCTTAAATGAGCATCATTGTTTTCCTAGGTTCAAAATGTCCGGTGATAAGAATTCATTCGGCATTGAGAATCCATCAAATTATTTTATACATTTTCCATTATATTAATAATGGATTACACGAATAAGACTAATAAATACAAATTAAATTTGTTTGAATTTATTGGTTTTAGTTCTATAATGATGAAAAATTCAATTATATTTAACTTAAATGGAATTTGGAAAGAAGGATAATGTTACTCAGGATCTATAAATGTCTTGTAACTTGTTGAAGGACCCAGATAATTTGCTCTAAGTGATTCTCATTTATTGCAATACTTCACTAATGAATTTTGTTGCAATTTTTCCTACATCGTATGCTTTATTGTGTCATTATCATATAACTTAAAATGATAGAGCTAGATGTAAGTTGTTAGTAAGAAACAAAAATATCAAAGTTAAGGATGGAAAAATTGTCAAATCTAGACAAATAAACAAATAGTGCAGCCCATACTGAAATTTTGGAATGTTGTGGTAAATTCTTCTATAGAAGATTCTAATATTAATTATGTCATGCATTAAGAAGTGTGTGAACACAATTTTTAATTTCTTTGAAACATATTGAAACTATGAAAGATAAAATAGTTTGTGTTTGGATTGGTCGAGTTAGACAACACCATAAAAAAAAAGTTGAATCTTTTCATGGTAGATTAAAAACTAATTTATTAAATAGAATAAGTGATATTTACAAAGGTATGGAAGAAATTAACAATATGATTGTATGACATTATAATGAGAAATATACCTCCTTTGGAATAAGTATCACCATATTATAACATAATTTCAAAAATAATGTTTTGTAATCTTAGTTGAATGGTAATATATATTAGGCAAAATTGAATTTTATTTATTGCGAAGTTATATGAGCAGAGAAAATCGATTTGAATAATTTTAGGTCTGATTGTACAATTAAAAAAACATTTGATCTTCCACTTGTATTATTGTCAAGAAGATAAATCTTAATACACTAATATGTGTGAATGAGGTAAGCACAAACTAAAAAAATACTTTGGTTTGATGATGATGGTGTGATTAGTGATTATAAAGAAAATATATCTATTATTACAAAATGGTACTACGCCAGAAATCACTTTTAGCAGCGCATAGAAAGACAGCGCTTTTTACAAAAGCGCTGCTAAAGGGCCATAAAAAAAAAAGCGCCTACCTAAGACAGCGCTTTTAAAAAAGCGCTGCTAAATGGTGGGTCTAAGAAAGTGCTTTTAAAAAGCGCTACTAAAGGGGGGCCCTAAGAAAGCGCTTTTTAAAAGCGCTGCTAAAGGGGGACCCTTAGAAAGCGCTTTTTATATAAAGCGCTGCTATATGGAATTGATAAGGCACCCTATGAAAGCGCTTTTAAAAGCGCTGCTAAAGGCCTTTAAAAGCGCTGCTAAAGGTATTCATATTATAATTTTAAAATACCCTCCAGAATTTTAATAGAATCAGAACAGTCACGCTAACTATTTCTTCTTTCTTTGGCGAACGAAAACACGAACCAACCACCCACTGTTCATCGTCCGACCATCGCCTTCTTCCGTCCGATCATCCTTCCGACCATCACCGACCGTTCACCGTCCGTTTTTGAGTTCATCCATCCGTCTGCATTGCCGGTCCACCATTGTTATGGTACGTGAAGCTTGCTCTGCTTTTCTTGTTTTTTTTTTTTTTTATCTTTTCACCATTGTTGTTCTGATGATATAGATGGTTTTATATAGATGGTATTTGAACATAATAGATGGTTTTATATTGTTGCTGTTGTTGTTTTTATTGAAGGTTTTGTGTTATCTGAGTTATTAAAGGTTTAGTGTAAAATATGATATTGAAGGTTTTGTGTTATTTGTTGTTGCTGCTGTTGTTCTGATGGTTTTTGTTGTTGGTTTATGTAAAATATGATATTGAAGGTTTATGTAAAATATGATATTGAAGGTTTAATATGATATATGAGATATATATGATATTGTTGTTGTTGTTGATGTAAAATATGAGATATTTGAGTTTTTTTGTTGTTGTTGTTGTGTTATTTGTTGTTGTTGTTGTTCTGATTGTTTTTGTTGTTGTTGTTGATATATATATATATATATATATATATATATATATATATATATATATATATATATATATATATATATATATATATATATATATATATATATATATATATATATATATATATATATATATATATATATATATATATATATATATATATATATATATATATATATATATATATATATATATATATATATATATATATATATATATATATATATATATATATATATATATATATATATATATATATATATATATATATATATATATATATATATATATATATATATATATATATATATAGTTTAATATATGATATTTGATGTTTTTAGTGTTATTGAGATATATTTGATATTTGATATTTGATATAGTTTAATATTTGATATATGATATTTGTTGTTTGTTGTTGTTGTAAAATATGAGATATAGTTTATATTTGATATAGATTGTGGTTGTTGTTGTTTAATATGATATTTGTTGTTGTTGTTGATGTAAAATATGATATATATATATATATATATATATATATATATATATATATATATATATATATATATATATATATATATATATATATATATATATATATATATATATATATATATATATATATATATATATATATATATATATATATATATATATATAATATATATATATATATATATATATATATATATATATATATATATATATATATATATATATATATATATATATATTTGATATATATTGTTGTTGTTGTTGTTTAATATGATATTTGTTGTTGTTGTTGATGTAAAATATGAGATATATATATTTGATATATATTGTTGTTGTTGTTGTCTAATATGATATTTTTTGTTGTTGTTGATGTAAAATATGAGATATATATATTTGATATATATTGTTGTTGTTGTTGTTTAATATGATATTTGTTGTTGTTGTTGATATGAAATATGAGATATAGTGTATATTTGATATAGATTGTTGTTGTTGTTGTTTAATATGATATTTGTTGTTGTTGTTGATTATAAATATGAGATATAGTTTATATTTGATATAAATGGTTTGTTGTTGTTGTTTAATATGACATTTGTTGTTATTGTTGTTGATATTTGTTGTTGTTGTTGTTATTCTGAATTACAGGTATATTATGGCCAGCAACGAGGAAACATCACATGATGGAAAAGAAACACCCAAAGACGTTGAAGGCGAAATTAAAAGAGGCGTAACGATAATGAAAAGAATCATCCGTGCGAGAGATAGAGGTGTAAAGTACGATGTCCATTGGAATGAAAGAGATCAGTTGGTTGAGCCTAATGGTGCGCTGCTGACAAGTTATATTGGAGCAGTTGTACGTTCGCAAGTTCCGATTACTTGCGATAACTGGAGAATTCCTGCATTAGAAGCGGCTAAGGATAAAATTTGGACCGAGATTCAAGTATGAGATTTGATCATTTTTAATTATGTTGACAGTTACATCTTTAAATTAATTATATTAACATGTTATATGTATGTGTATTTGTTTGCAGAGATCTTTTAATATTGAGGATTCTAGGAGAAAATATTGTATTCAGTTGGCCGGAAAACGCTTGAGGGGATTTAGAGCGTTTTTAACCAACAAATTTCTTAAAGAATCTGATGGCAACTTTGTAGACTCGGAGCGTCCAGCGAAGTACGCTGATTTGATTTCGGATGCAGAATGGGAGACATTTGTTGCGAAGCGAAGAACCAAAGAATTTGAAGTAAGTACAACTTATCATGAACAATGTATAGTATATATACCTATTCCACAAACAAACTGATATGACTTAAACTTGTTTTTTCAGGTTAAGAGTGGCGTAAATCGGGAACGGGCATCAAACCCTGCGTATCCATATAGAAAGGGGCGTTTGGGATATGCACGCTTAGAACAAAAATTAGTAAGTGCATATATATGCTTTAATATGATCTATTTACAAAAATAGTAAGTATACATAATAGGATATAATGCTTTATTGTTCGTCTTAATGCGTAGTTGGAAGAGGAGAAAAGTGATGCGACATCTCTTCCGGACCATGTCGTATGGAAGGCTGCCCGGGTGGGAAGAGATGGAGCCGTCCAAGAAGAAGTTCAACAAGTGTTTGAACAATGTGTAAGTACAACATTAGTTTTTGAACAAAGTGTTTGAACAAAGTGTATAAAATATTTAAATATGCTTTTATCTATATTTCAGGAGTCCCTATCCCAGACTATAACTCCTGCTGAAGACGATGATTGCAGGAGTTTATTGAGTCGGGTGTTGAATATTCCTGAGTACTCTGGGCGTGTGAGGGGCAAGGGATTTGGTGTCACTCCATCCAAACTGTATAAGCAGCCAAGGAAAAAAATCCAACCAATAAAGAAGTGATGGCTACTTTGGAGGAAATGAAAGCTCAAATTCGTGAATTACAGAAGGATAAGGAGAGATACATGTCCGAAAGGCGCGCTCCAGAGGCCGGTAAAGCTACTAGTGACAAAGATAGTATCGGTTGTCCGCAGAAGCTTCCAGAGGTAATTGTATATATTACATTGAATTAATGGCTAAATTACAATTTTAATCCCCTTATTTTGGTGAATTCGCGAAATCAATTTTCCTATTTATTTTTTAAATAGTTTTGGTCCTCCATGTCCATTTTTGGTCTAAAAAATGCTGATGTATCATTTTTTTGTATAGGTGGCATACTTTCTAAACAAGAGAGAACTTAGACATCATTTTTTGGTGAACGAAAAAGTAATTGAACAAGTCGAGAGAGAAAGAAGACAAAGAAGACGATCAGAGAAGACGGCTGAAGGAATAAAACATTGTCGAAAATGCAATGAATAATTAATCTTTCTTATGCAAAGTCAATAAAAGTATGTCACATTCTAAAAAATAGTACACTACAATATTTTTTGAATAAAAATTAGACATCGGGGGATCAAAACTGTTTAAAAAATAAATAGAGGGACTGATTTCGTGAGTTGGCCAAAATAAGGAAACCAAAACTGTAATTTAGCTTAAATTAATAAAATATAATTTAATTTGTGTCTTTTTTTATTATATTAATTTTAAAAAATAAAGAAATTAGTATTTGTGTCCTAAAATTAAAAAAAAAACCAAAATAAAAATAAAAATAAAAATAAAACAAAATAAAAAAATTAAAAGATAAAACTCATATGATTTTAATAGTTTCTTTCGAGCATTATTTAAAATAAAAAATATCATTCGTTATTAAAATTGAAAAATTGTGAAAACAAAATATAAAATAAACTTTTTAAAATTTATTTTAAAAATGATTTTATCATCCAAGTTTTTTTTGTTTGTTTTTTAATTTCTAAAACTATTTTTAAAAGAAGACTGTAAAACACATTTTTTTTATAATTTTGTTCCTAAATAAAATGAATTGAGAATATTCTAACAACTTTTAATTTTAATCAAATTTTAAAACCTGATTGGTCTATTTAAAATAACAGTATTAGGGTGAATTTTAAAATGAAGAAAAATTGCATTTCGGTCAATCAGATTTTATTTTTGTTTGATAAGAAATGATTTTTTTTTTACAATTTTATCAAAAGTGGTTTTCTTTTCTCCCTCATTTTGCATTTCTTCCCAAAAGTAAACCCTTCATTTCTTTCATCAAAGAATCGTTTCTTCCATAAAAAATAACCCTAACTTTCAGCGATTATGTGTTTCTTCAAAAGCTCCATTGTCTTTAGGTAAGATCTTATAACTCTCTTCCATCAAAAATTGTGTTCTTATCATTCTCTTTCGTTTCCAGCTTCTCAGAAATCTTCAAAGAAGGAAACTGAAGCATCATTCTCACTCCTTGAGGCAATACTTGTTGGACTTCATAGCGAAGATCTCTGTCGCCCTTTAATCACAAGACTTATTAGAGGGATTGATAAAAGTCCTGCCCAAAAGTTCCATCACCTCGCCTGAGGGAGTTATAGTTTCATCAATCGGGCTACATATAACTCTTTCTTGAGGGACTTAGATCTCTCAAACTAATCAAAACCTTGACTGGAGAACTTGGTGTTCTCTCTGGTGGAATCATACATAGAAATCACGCCTATGAGGCGCGACCAAATTATGGCCAAAGACACTTAATTACAAGTCTTGTTTGAGGGCTTGATAGAAGCTCCTCCTTAAAAGTTCAAATGCCTTGCCTGGAGGACTTATGGACTCATCAATCAGGATACATATAAGTTTCGCTTGAGGGACTTAGATCTCTCAAGATAATTAAAACCTCGCATGAGGGACTTAGTGTTCTCTCGTAAGGGATCAGACACATAAATCACGCCTAAGAGGTGCGACCAAAGTCTGGCATAAGAGACTTAATCATAATTCTTGTCTGAGGGCTTAATAGAAGTTACACCCGAAAGGTCCAAATGCTTCGCTTGATTAACTTATAATCTCATCATCTGGGATACATATAGCTTTCTCCTGAGGGACTTATATTTCATAGGATAATTAAAAGCTTGCTTGAGGGATTTGGTGTTCTCTCAAGAGGGATCAGATGCAGAACCATGCCTAGGAGAAATGACCAAATTCTGGCCTAAGATACTTAATTACATGTCTTTTTTGAGGGCTTGATAGAAGCCCTACCTGAAAAATCCAAACGCCTTGCCTGGGGACTTATGATCTCATCAATCGGGCTACATATAACTTTCTTTTGAGAAACTTAGATCTCCTATGCTAATTAAAGCATCACATGAGGGACTTATGGTCTCGTCAGCCGGGATATATAACTGCACCTGAGGGAGTATGTCCTAAAAAAATACAGGTCCTCGGGATACTCCCCTGAGCTTCGATCTAAACACTTCGCTACCTATCAAAGACCTCGTTCTTGAGAGGTTATGTAGTGTTATATTTGTAAAAGGATTCGCCTAGGTTGATGATTATAGGTCGCCCTATGAGAGACTTCAGGAGACAATAACATGTAGCCTAGTGGAAGATATCGCCTTGCCTACAAGGCTTTCAGATCTCCTAGTCGTGGGAAACATGTGATAAGATGTTTCTTGGGAAAAGATAAGTCAGGGTCATTAACTAACTAATTCCCCTTCAAAATAAGGATTCAACAGTCCATCATTGATTGGGTGGATGGTAGCCATTTCCAAGAAAACCCTAAGCCCAAGAGGCCTTTATAAATACATCTCCCCCGTGGGAGAAAAGGATAGATATTAAGCCACACATATCATACTTCATATACGTTTATACCTAAGCATACCCTTCACTGACAGAGCCCATCATCTCACGTGAGTAGTATCTTTGAACCATTATAAAACACCAGCATACGGGGCTTCTCACTGTTGTGGGCAAGTCTTAACCCTCCATACAACGTACTATACCTACTAAGATCTCTAAGTGTACCTTCCCTTTGCAAGGGCAACATGCACACCTGTACTTTTTGACCAGTACTGAGTAAAATATATGCCTTCCATAAAAAAAAATGGTCCAGAGAATACATGTATATATTGGTATTCATATTCCCTAGATTTAGAAAAATGTGTCAGACATGGGGCAACTCTTCATCTAAATAATTGATAATTTTCCACTGAGCAATTGCAAAATATATTCCATTGTGTGTGTGTGTGTGTGTGTGTGTGTGTGTGTGTGTGTGTGTGTGTGTGTGTGTGTGGTGTGTGTGTTTTAGTATCTCAAGACTTATACTTGTTCTTTCTACAATATATTGATCAAGACTAGGAAAAAACCCTAAGCGCAAGACTATACGAGCTTTCAAATTTCCACACCTTCAAGCCTTCAATCTCAAGATTATAACTTCAAATCTTCAAGATTTCACATCTTTAAGACTTTAAGCTTTCACATTACAACTTCAAGATTCTCTGTATGATTCAACATTGACGATCACTTTGAGTGGAAATTGATACCTTTGACTGATGCGGATTTAGATATTTCTTCTTTGATTGGACATCATCATTAGGAACCATTTGAAGAACTACCATGATCGAAGTCTCTTTGATAATTTTCTCTAATACTTGACATTTGTCATCATCAAGACCACATTGCTACCTTCGCAATGCCTACACAACACATATAACCATGTTCTCCTATTTCTTATGATGAAAACACATCTCTCTTAGAGTACACTTCTTCCCCCTTTGACATTATAGAAAAACAAATAAAATAAAAAAGATAGGAAAATAATACATATAACTCATGTATAGCCTATATAAGCAAATTAACACAAAACATAAGCAAATTAACATAAAACATTGTTCATATTTTAGAAGGAGAAAGTTACATAAGAACAAACAAAACAAGCAAGCAACTACAGTAAAAACATCAACAAGCTAATGCTACTACAAGGGAGAATTTGTCAAAATTACATACCAGAAAACTTCAACCATATACACTTAGACGCTCCGTCTTGGACAATCTCAAGACACTATGAAATTTGGGATTCTTTATGATTGCCACCTTTACCACAACAAAAAATCAATTTGTTATTTTTCTTTATTTTTCATCTCTGACTTTGTAATGGTAACAATTATTTTATTTTTTATTCCAACCCCTTAGCCTAGATTACTACAATTTTCCATGTATCTTCTTTGTAATTAGTGTTCATCGGAAATACATTTTTTTATATAAAAAAATATACTAAAAAAACTTCATATTACGTTTTTGAGAAAAGAGATAGTGCATTGACAGTATAAATTATTTTTACACTGTCAACCAATGACAACTATATATTCCGTCAAGTGAAATTTTTACCTAAATAACCCACTTATTAAAAAAAAATCCTAAAATACCCACTTTTCAATTTATTTCCCAAAGTACCTCACTTTGGGGTGTGATAGGGAGGTGGCGCCATGCCAATTGACGACTGCTTATTGGGCTTAAGTGGTATCACCAATCCAATTGGCGACAGGATGTTAAACATACAATGGTGTCGCTAATTCATTTGGAGATAGGGTGCATTGTGTAATTTTTTTAACAAAAATAAATAACATTAATCATTAATTAAAAATAACATTACATAAATTAATGTTGGCAACTGGGTTAGCTATACCGGCCATCGGTTCCACATCTCATAGACACTCTCATTCATTACACTCGTCCCCCTCATTGTTGATTCACTCCAAGTGTTTGAGGAGTTGAAGTCTCAGGAACATACCCAACTGATTCCCTAAAAATTTCTTGCATTTCCATGAGGTCTTGTGTGCTGAAATTTAGTGTGCGATCCATGCCAGAGTAGTTCAGATGTGATGAAGGAGTCATTGGTGTGTGGCCTAGATGATTGAAGGGGGACATTGGTGTGAAGGCTTCGTTGGTGAAAGGTTGAAATGGTATTGGTGTTTGAAAGCCATAAGGTTGTTATGATGTTTATGTGTGTAGGCTAAGGTATGAGGTTTGAGCATTTTGGCTATGGAAAGATGTTTGGGCGTTATGGCTATGGTATAGTGTATCCTCATTTTGGCCATATCTTGATGTTGTGTTTGGGGCATAGCCATATTAGGTTTCCTGATAATAGTCATTTTGTTGGAAATGGTATGGGAGACGCTCTTGGTATTGTGGTTGAGTGTTTTGCATGTTTGGATGGTGGGTTTGTGTGTTAGTGGGTTGGTAATTATGTTGGGTAGGGGTTGTGAGTAACATGGCCAATAATTTCCCGGTGGGTTACACATTGAAGCTTCTTGTGTGTAGGTGGTTTATTGTAGGTCGTATAGATACCTCTCTTCAGAGGCAAACCAGTTGCAACCAATTCGTACCAGGCCATATAATTATTAGTTGGTATATTTGGGGTTGCCATCACCGAGTCATGTAAGACATGAGCGTGGCAGTTCCTCCATTTACGACACTCAGATTTTGCAAAATCCTTTCAGTCGGGATAGTCCCATTGGTCATTAACTTTTTTTAGATGCCATTTACCAATGTCAATTGAGGGATATGGGTTATTTTGATTCATTCCAAACTGTAGTTTGACACAGTCACTATGGTGCATCTCCACAGTGGGGAATATGATGATCGGCATGCATGCAGTCCAAATGGATGCATCTTCCTCATTGACTTTATGTAGGTGTTCCATGTTTAGATATGGGTGCTAAATTAACTGAAGAAGAGAAAAATATTAGATCCTAAAATGAGTGATATAAAAAATAATTTTATTTGTTTAGAGGCCTTACATCTCCAGGTGTAAGGTGATCCAAGAGATTGCGGTATTGAATAATACAATGTCTAGGACATCTATTATAACTCATACCCCGAGCCGACCATCTAAACAATAAAAAGTTTAAATTCAATAAGTTAGACACGATAATTAGTAAGGTGAATTAACTAATATTAAGTTATTATCTTACTTTTGTGCATACGGGAATGAAAAGCTGTTGTGGTTGACGGGCACTATGGATGGAAATCTAGACCAACCCATGCTTGAAGAAAAACGGCGCGTCCAGAAAAAGTATATGTGTTTTTTTTGCGCACTTACACAAAGAGCTATACAAATAAGACAGACAAGCGGAACCCCAACTATATTCTCTTGTTTTATCTAGGTTTCTCAATAAGGGTAAATACATAACGTGCATAGAAGAACCAGTATCTCCGGGAAATAAAAATAAACCAAGTAAAAGCATAAGATAATACCTGGTTTTTATTATTTTTATTTCTTCGATATAAACTTTATCTAATATTGAATAGTTGTACCATGCTTTGAAAAGCGAAAGTAAGATACCTTGGCCTCTTGAGCTACCATCCAGCAAGTCGGCACCCAAAATTCCCGCACAAATTGAACCATCAAGGTTTGTTGGTCCATTGATCACCTTACCATCAATACGTAAACCGAGTAACATGTAGACATCCTTTAATGTCACGGTACATTCACCAATTGAAAGAAAAAAAAGGTGTGTGTCTCTGGGCACCATCTCTCTTATAAAGCTAGTATAAATTTTGCGTCAACCAAGTAAGACATGATTTTGCTTACATGTCCAAAACCGGTAAGCTCAATATATGGTACAATTAATTCGTCGGGGGCAACGTATTCATGGACACGAGGATGAAACCTGTAACGCCCCGATTCTGATTTCCCATTTTTGTTGAGTCTTTAATTTTATTTGGGGTGATTATTATTTTATTTGTGGAATTGGTGTGTTAATATGTTATGTTTGCATATTGGGTTATTTTATCGTTTTTGAGAGTTTTCAGGGAAATTAGGTTGGAGGGTATTTTAGATATTTCTTAATTAATGTTAAGTTAGATATTTTGTGAGAAGATGAATTATTAGATATTTTGAGAGAAAAAGTAATAGAAGGAATTAGAATAGAAAGTTATAAGAGAGAAAGAGGAGAGAAAAGAGAAAGAAAGAAGAAAAAGGAGAGAAAGACAGAGGAAGAAGAGAAAAGAGAAGAAAAAGAGGAAAAAGCTTGTAGATCTTCAAAACAACTTCTAGGAATCAATTTAATCGGGTAAGGGTGTGAATCCTTATTATCTCATCAATGTATATCATTATGTATGTGTTGTTTGGATTATTTTTGTTGTTTTTCTACATATTTCCCGTTTAGGTCGAAATTGGTTAAATCGATAGAAACTGATGTTTTCACGGTTAGAATTCGAAATAAATTGCATAGTTTAGTCGAGGAATGTTAGGCCGAGACTATTGAAACTTGTTTGAATTAAATCGGGTGAATTTGTGGCTTTCTGACATTTTTGGATTATTGAGGGTTTGTGTAGCAAAGCATTCGTTAGGCGAATCACTAGCGAGTGAGGTAGCGAAGGGTTCGCTAAGCGAGCAACCAGCGAGCTGCCAGCGAGCACTCCTAGACTTGGACAGAACCAAAAAGACCCAAACTCACTGGAGCGAGTGGAGTAGCGAATGGCTCGCCATTCTGCTCGCCTAGCGAGCATGACAGTACATCATCTTCTTTTTATTCCATCCAATATCGATTCTTCGACTAGGATGTGATTAACCTTATCCCAAATGTGTAGCTTGTGTGCTGTTATATGATATGATGTGGGTAGCCGTGTGGCGTGAATCCTAGATTGTGGAATTTATTGTGAATTGTGGCCTTTTGGCAAATTATATGCGTTGTTTAAATTAAATATGAATGCATGATGATTGTGATAGAGTTCGTTGTGGTTTAGGTGGTAAAGCGATGCTCGTTGCCGTTTGGCATAATTGATGTGATTGTGTATATCGATTGTATGTGATAGTATGAGATGAATGCATGAATATATTATGAATATGTATGCATTTCAAGAGTGTTTTGAGTCATTTTGCATGTGAAGCATAATGACGTGCATTCTTGTGTTGAGGGATTCTAATGAGAATCTGTTGTAACATCGTGTGCCTATGTGAGGTGTGAGTGATGATTACAAACAATTGTGTGCCTATGTGAGGTGTGAGCAATCGAATTGTGTGTCTATGTGAGGTGTGAGCAATCCATAAACATTGTGTGCCTATGTGAGGTGTGAGCAATGGGTGAACACCGTGTGCCTATGTGAGGTGTGAGTGATGGTTCCAATAAGTTCTTGAGTGAACTTGAAATGATTGAGTCGGTACCGCATTGCATTTGCATAGAGTCATGAGTCGGTCTCTATGATTTGCATTTATCATCTTTATAATGGTGCATTGGTGAATGAACATAATTGTGTGTGTTTATGTGGAATGATGGAATTATGGAAGTATGCATGATGAATATGCTTGGATTTATATGTATATATATACATTGTGATGTATATGAGTGTTGTTGTGATGAATTATGGTGAGAATGTAGAATATGTGTATTTTTTTACTATGATATATATAATTATATGCATTGTTGTTATGATAATATTTCTCACCCTTCTGTTGTTTTATAATGCTCTATGAGGTATTGCAGAGTAGGTATGCTGGAGGTCTTTTTGTGAAGCGTGTCTTCATTCTTTTGGTCGGTCGGCTCTGATATGTAGCACCAGGTAGCTAGGTTGTTTATGATTCTTTTGTGATACATTTGTATATGTATCTTGTTGGCGAATGTTTATGAAAACATGACTTATGTTGTTGTATAATTCTGGATGATGTATATATGTATATATGTTTGATGTTATTCAATGTTTAGATTTTCTGCTTTTATTCTAAATATTGGGATGTGGGTGTAAGGACTAAGTTCCTCTGTTACAAAGTTACCCCACTGTTGCATATCTTTTGTTGAGCAGGGGTTGTATGTTTTAATTTCATGCGTAAATGTGACTCGCCCCTTTTATACCATGTTTATAATTATACTCTGATGAAAATTTTAATATGTGACTAATTGATTATGTGATTATTTGGGGGTATATAAAGGGGGTGTTACATTTAAGTGGTATCAGAGCCAGTGTTGAGTTAATTGTGTCTGTCTTGTTGTTGTGTTGGTTGAACGGTTGTTTAACCTTGTTGTTATTTTTGGGAATGGTCAGAATATGGCTGGTCGAAACGACAATGCGATGGCTGCTGCTTTGGAAGCAATGGCCAGGGCAGTACAAGGTGCGCCGAACATGAATTCTAATGACGAGTTCAGGAAGAATCAACCATCGGTCTTCAAAGGAAGATTTGATCCCGATGGTGCCCAAATTTGGTTGAAAGAGATTGAAAGGATCTTCAGAGTCATGGGTTGTGCAGAGGGGAATAAAGTGAGGCTTAGGTCTCACATGCTGAAGGAAGAAGTCGATGATTGGTGGGTAAGTATGCGTCAAGTTCTTGAGGTGGATGATGAAGAGATAACTTGGGATTTATTTCGTACTGAGTTCTTGAGGAAGTATTACCCTGAAAGTGTGAAAGGGAAAAAGGAGATGGAATTCCTTGAACTGAAACAAGGTAGTATGTCCCTGGTGGACTATACTGCTAAGTTTGTGGGGTTGGTTAAATTTCATCCTCACTATGTTGCACTTACTGCTGAGTTCTCAAAGTGTATTAAATATGAGAATGGTTTGCGTCCCGAGATTAAGCAAGTTGTGGGATATCAAAGGATAAGAAGGTTTACAGATTTGAAGAAATTTTGTAGAATCTTCGAGGAAGATAGCAAGGCTCGTTCTACACATTACAAAAGTTTGAATGAGAGGAAAGGGAAGCAACAAGCTAGAAGTGGACCATATGTGACACTCGTTGATAAAGGCAAGCATAAGGGAAACTTTGATAAGAGATCTGGAGGAGGAGGTTTCGGTTCTGTTAAGTGTTACAAGTGTGGTGAATTGGGTCATAAATCATTTGAGTGTGGGAAGACCATAGTGAAATGTTCTAACTGTAGAGGCCTTAGGCAAGCTACTACTGATTGTAGGAGGAATGTAGTGAGGTGCTATAATTATGGAGAAGTGTGTCACATTAGTACTAAGTGTACTAAGCCGAAACAAGCTCAAGCGGGCGGAAAAGTGTTTGCATTAGCTAGGTCAAACACTACTAGTGCAGATCGTTTGATTAAAGGTACATGCTTTATTAATAGTACGCCTTTAGTTGCTATAATTGATACTAGAGCGACTTATTCGTTTATTTCTCATGAGTGCGCTAAGCGTTTGAATTTGTTCGTGACTTCTTGGGGTGGTGAGATGGTTATTGAGACTCCCGCTTCGGGGTCGGTAACTACATCTTTGGTGTGTGTAAGTTGTCCTTTTACCATGTATGGTAAAGACTTCATTATGGATTTAGTGTGTTTGCCGTTGGAGGGATTGTACGTAATCTTGGGTATGAACTGGTTGAAATTTAATAGATTTCATATAGATTTCTATCACAAGTTAGTGAGGTTTCCTTCCTTGGATGATGATGAAGATGAGAGTTTCCTATCCACTAAAGAGTTGAAGAAACTTTTAGCGGACGAAGCTCAATTGTTCGGTTTGTTTGCATCATTTTCGGTGGAGAGTAAAGTTGAGCTCGAGGTGTTCCCAGTGGTGTGTGATTTTCCAGAAGTGTTTCCGGAGGATATTACGGATGTACCGCCGGAAAGAGAAGTTGAGTTTTCTATTGATCTAGTTCTAAGTACTAGACCCGTTTCGATGGCACCGTATCGTATGTCGGCATCGGAGCTAGTAGAATTGAAGAAGCATTTGAATTACTTGTTGGACAAGAGATTTGTAAGGCCAAGTGTTTCTCCTTGGGGTGCTCCGTATTATTGGTAAAGAAGAAGGATGGGAGTATGCGGTTATGCGTTGATTATCGATAATTGAACAAGGTGACAATTAAGAACAAGCATCCGCTTCCAAGGATCGATGATTTAATGGATCAATTGGTTGGTGCACGTGTTTTTAGAAAGATTGATTTGAGATCGGGATATCACCAGATTCGTGTGAAAGGAGAGGATATTCAAAAGACAGCCTTTAAGACACGGTATGGCCATTACGATAATTCTGTGATGCCATTCGGAGTTTCTAATGCGCCGAGTGTGTTTATGGAATACATGAATCGTATTTTTCATGAACAGTTAGATTGTTTTGTGGTTGTGTTCATCGACGATATTTTGATTTACTCTAAGTCTCAAGAGGATCATGAAGAGCATTTGAGGATTGTGTTACAAATTTTGAAAGAGAAACAATTGTATGCTAAGTTGTCGAAATGTGAATTTTGGTTGTCGGAAGTAAGTTTTCTTGGGCATGTTATTTCCGGTAGTGGTATTAGTGTTGATCCATCCAAGATTGATGCGGTGATGCAATGGGAGGCTCCTAGATCGGTTACGGAGATTCGAAGCTTTTTGGGCTTGGCAGGTTATTATCGGAGGTTTATGGAAGGATTTTCGAAGTTGGCATTTTCGTTAACGCAATTGACTTGTAAAGGAAAGGCTTTCATTGGGGATATTAATTGTGAAAAGAGTTTCATTGAGCTAAAAAGAAGGTTGACAACGGCGTCGATCTTGATTTTGCAGAATCCGACAGAACCATTTGTGGTTTATTGTGATGCTTCTTTGACAGGTTTAGGTGATGTTTTGACACAAGATGGAAAAATGGTGGCTTATGCTTCAAGATAATTGAGAGTGCATGAAAAGAATTATCCTACACATGACTTGGAGTTAGCGGCCGTGGTGTTTGTTTTGAAAATTTGGAGGCACTATCTTTATGGTGCAAGATTTGAAGTTTTTAGTGATCACAAGAGTTTGAAATATTTATTTGATCAAAAAGAATTGAATATGAGACAAAGAAGGTGGTTAGAAATTTTGATGGATTATGATTTTCGTTTGAATTACCATCTGGGTAAGGAAAACGTGGTTGCCGATGCTTTGAGTCGGAAGTTATTACATATGTTTGCATTGATGATGAGAGAATGGGAACTTTTGGAGAATTTTAGACTCTAAAGTTTAGTTTGTGAAATGACGCCGAGAAGTGTGAGACTTGGTATGCTACATGTTACGAATGATTTTCTTGCAACCGTATGTGAAAAGCAAAAGTTGGATTTGAAGTTCGTTGATTTAATGATGAATGAGAATGAGGATTTCAAGGTTGATAATTTTGGAGTTTTGAGATTCTGTGGTCGTGTTTGTATTCCCGATGATGCGGAGTTGAAAAAGATGATATTGGAAGAAGGACACCGAAGTAACTTAAGTATTCATCCGGGAGCGAATAAAATGTACCAAAATTTGAAGAAAATCTTTTGGTGGTTCGGATTAAAGAGGGATGTAGCTCAATTTGTGTATTCATGCTTAACTTGTCAAAAGTCTAAGGTGGAACATCAAAAGCCTAGTGGATTGATGCAACCGTTGGACATTCCGGAGTGGAAATGGGATAATATATCGATGGATTTTGTTACAGGATTGCCGAATACGCAAAGAGGTCATAATGCTATTTGGGTAATCGTGGATAGACTTACTAAATCTGCTCACTTCATTCCAATTGATATTAGTTATCCTTTGGAAAAGTTAGCCGAGATTTATGTTCTTGTGGTTGTGAAGCTACATGGAGTTCCTAAGAGTATTGTATTGGATAGAGATCCTAGATTTACATCGAGGTTTTGGGAGAGTTTACAAAAGGCTTTTGGTTCTAAGCTAAGATTGAGTTCGGCTTATCATCCGCAAACGGATGGTCAAACCGAGAGGACAATTCAATCGTTGGAGGATTTATTGCATGCTTGTGTACTCGAGCAAGGTGGTGCTTGGGATAGTTATTTGGCGTTATTTGAGATCACCTACAATAACAATTTTCATTCAAGTATAGGTATGGCACCATTTGAGGATTTGTATGGTCGGATATGTCGAACACCTTTGTGTTGGCATGAAACAAGTGAGAGGTCGATAGTTGGACCGGAGATGGTACAACAGACGACAGAGAAAGTGAACTTTATTCGGGGAAAGATGAAAGCTTCTCAGAGGAGACAGAAGAGCTATCATGACAAGAGAAGGAAAGATCTCGAGTTTCAAGAAGGTGACCATGTGTTTTTTAGAGTTACACCGGTTACGGGTGTGGGTCGTACTTTGAAGTCGAAGAAGTTGACTTCTCGTTTTATTGGTCCATATCAGATTACTGCACGAGTTGGTTTTGTGGCTTACCGTGTGGCGTTGCCTCTGAATCTTTCGAATTTGCATGATGTATTCTATATTTCGCAACTTCGGAAGTATGTTTCGGATCCGTCACATGTTATTCCTATGGACGAGGTTGAAGTGAGAGATAACCTTACGGTTGAAGCTTTACCGATTAGGATTTTGGACCGTGAAGTTAAGAAGCTAAGAGGCAAGGATATTGCGCTTGTGAAAGTATCGTGGAGAGGCGCTTCGAAAAGCAATATGACTTGGGAGTTAGAGAGTGGGATGCGAGAGTCGTATCCGGAGTTGTTTTAATCAGGTAAGATTTTCGAGGATGAAAATTTCAAAAGTGGGGGAGAGTTGTAACGCCTCAATTCTGATTTCCCATTTTTGTTGAGTCTTTTATTTTATTTGGGTGATTATTATTTTATTTGTGGAATTGGTTTGTTAATATGTTATGTTTGCATATTGGGTTATTTTATCGTTTTTGAGAGTTTTCGGGGAAATTAGGTTGGAGGGTATTTTAGATATTTCTTAATTAATGTTAAGTTAGATATTTTGTGAGAAGATGAATTATTAGATATTTTGAGAGAAAGAGTAATAGAAGGAATTAGAATAGAAAGTTATAAGAGAGAAAGAGGAGAGAAAAGAGAAAGAAAGAAGAAAAAGGAGAGAAAGAAAGAGGAAGAAGAGAAAGAGAAGAAAAAGAGGAAAAAGCTTGTAGATCTTCAAAATAACTTCTAGGAATCGATTTAATCGGGTAATGGTGTGAAATCTTATTATCTCGTTAATGTATATCATTATGTATGTGTTGTTTGGATTATTTTGGTTGTTTTTCTACATATTTCCCGTTTAGGTTGAAATTGGTTAAATCGATAGAAATTGATGTTTCACGGTTAGAATTCGAAATAAATTGCGTAGTTTAGTCGAGGAATTTTAGACCGAGACTATTGAAACTTGTTTGAATTAAATCGGGTGATTTTGTGGCTTTCTGACATTTTTGGATTATTGAGGGTTTGTGTAGCGAAGCATTCGGTAGGCGAATCACTGGCGAGTGAGGTAGCGAAGGGTTCGCTATGCGAGCTGTCAGCGAGCACTCCCAGACTTGAACAGAACCAAAAAGACCCAAACTCGCTGGAGCGAGTAGAGTAGCGAATGGCTCGCCATTCTGCTCGCCAAGCGAGCATGCTAGCGAGCATGACAGTACAACATCTTCTTTTTATTCCATCCAATATCGATTCTTCGACTCGGATGTGATTAACCTTATCCCGAATGTGTAGCTTGTGTGCTGTTATATGATATGTTGTGGGTAGCCGTGTGGCGTGAATCCTAGATTGTGGAATTTATTGTGAATTGTGGCCTTTTGGCAAATTATATGCATTGTTTAAATTAAATATGAATGCATGATGATTGTGATAGAGTTTGTTGTCGTTTAGGTGGTAAAGCGATTGTGTATATCGATTGTATGTGATAGTATGAGATGAATGCATGAATATATTATAATTGATGTGATTATGTATATCGATTGTATGTGATAGTATGAGATGAATGCATGAATATATTATGAATATGTATGCATTTCAAGAGTGTCTTGAGTCATTTTGCATGTGAAGCATAATGATGTGAATTCTTGTGTTGAGGGATTCTAATGAGAATCCGTTGTAACATCGTGTGCCTATGTGAGGTGTGAGCGATGATTACAAACAATTGTGTGCCTATGTGAGGTGTGAGCAATCGAATTGTATGCCTATGTGAGGTGTGAGCAATCCATAAACATTGTGTGCCTATGTGAGGTGTGAGCAATGGGTGAATATCGTGTGCCTATGTGAGGTGTGAGCGATGGTTCCAATAAGTTCCTAAGTGAACTTGAGATGATTGAGTCGGTACCGTATTGCATTTGCATAGAGTCGTGAGTCGGTCTCTATGATTTTCATTTATCATCTTTATAATGGTGCATTGGTGAATGAACATAATTGTGTATGTTTATGTGGAATAATGGAATTATGGAAGTATGCATGATGAATATGCTTGGATTTATATGTATATATATACATTGTGATGTATATGAGTGTTGTTGTAATAAATTATGGTGAGAATGTAGAATATGTGTATTTTTATACTATGATATATATAATTATATGCATTGTTATTATGATAATATTTCTCACCCTTCTGTTGTTTTATAATGCTTTATGAGGCATTGCAGAGTAGGTATGCTGGATGTCTTTTTGTGAAGCGTGTCTTCATTCTTTTGGTCGGTCGGCTCTGATATGTAGTACTGGGTAGCTAGGTTGTTTACGATTCTTTTGTGATACATTTGTATATGTATCTTGTTGGCGAATGTTTATGAAAACATGACTTATGTTGTTGTATAATTCTTGATGATGTATATATGTATATATGTTTGATGTTATTCAATGTTTAGATTTCCCACTTTTATTCTAAATATTAAGATGTGGGTGTAAGGACTAAGTTCCTCTATTACAAAGTTACCCCGTTGTTGCATATCTTTTGTTGAGCAGGGGTTGTATGTTTTAATTTCATGTATAAATGCGACTCGCCCCTTTTATACCATGTTTATAATTATACTCTGATGAAATTTTTAATATGTGACTAATTGATTATGTGATTATTTGGGGGTATAGAAAGGGGGTGTTACAAAACCTAGTGACATCCTAGGAAAATATAACTAGGTACAATAACACATTGTCAATTTAGAGAAAAATTAACACGTACACATTTACATATTATCAATGAAGAAAGTAACACTTACATAATTCTCGATATTTGCGGCAGTGCCTCTATGCATTTCACCCATTGTCAATAAAGACATTATAGCTGATTAATTGTTTCTAATACTAGTGGCACTCTAGACTTGATAAACTGTTTTTGATATTATTTCTCTTAAGCAATGTTTCTGATGATTCAACTATCAATACCTCTAGCTGATTTATATAGCAACGTAGGTCATGCATGTGACTAAAGCATGCAGCAAGGTGGCGCCACATGAATTGGCGACCATGTACAAAGCTTAGGAAGAGTCTTCATTCCATTAAGAGACTCTTAGGCACATGTTTCACAATCAATAGAAACACAAGTTTCTTGCATTTTCAAATATAGATTGGAATCAAAATTAGGGTTTGGTCCTATATCACAAATAATATATCAAAACCCAGTTTTTTTAAACCAACCACATTAAATTTTATCCACTTAAAGTGCGAAATGATGAAGATGTTGAAAATATGTTTGTCAGTCACGAACATTCTGGTTTCAACTATATTTATTTGTATACGTTACTCTAACAAAATATTACATCTCAATAGTCTCAGATCATCGATCAATCAACAGGTGCAGACCCAGATGAAATCGAAATGGGATACTCATATGAAACTGAACTGGAGTTCAACGTCATTGATGATGAAGAAAAAGGAAGCGAGACGCTAGTCGATCAACTGTTGAACAACACCATTGAAGATGAAAAACAAGTGTCAATACCTCTAGGTCATGTGTATTGTCCGCCTCAACATATGACAGACTTGGACTTGCAAGACAATGAGAGATCCTTGGATATGTTTTACAACCCGTATATATGGTCAAAGAATGAATTAAAAGTGGGAGACAAGTTTCGTACCAAGGAAGAATGTGTATAAGCCATTAAAAATATCACATGGATAACTCTGTTGATTTCAATGTACACCGAAATGATTTGAGAAGGTATGCCATTATTTTTCGTAATCCACTTTGCAAGTTTCGGCTCGCTACGTCTTACAGGAAGAGAAGTGATTCTTAGAAGATAGCTTCCATAGATCTACCTCACAGTTGTATTGCCACAAATATTGTCCAGGATCACCGAAAGCTAAGCACAAAATTGATATGTCAAGACATTTTGCCGCTTGTTAACAAGAATCCATCAGTGAAGGTGAGTATAGTAATCTCTCACATCGTTATGCAGTATAATTATACCCCCTCATACAAGAAGGCGTGGATTGCAAGGACAAAGGTTGTTGAACAAGTATTTGGCAACTGGGAGGATTATTACAAATAATTGGCGCAATTTTTGATAGCACTTAAGACATACACACCAAGAACTGTTGCAATCATGCAGATAGTCGGCATGTAGGCCAGATGGAAATATTATTTATGGAAATATCATATTTCACCAATTCTTTTGGTCGTTTCAACCATGCATAAAAGGTTTTGCATTCTGCAAACCTATTACTCAAATTGATGGAATATGGCTCTACAAAAAATACAAGGGCACCTTGCTTATTATTGTTGCACAAGACGACAACAATAATGTCTTTCCCATAGCCTTTTCTCTAGTTGAGGGTGAGATTGCTACTGCTTGGAGTTTCTTCCTTAAGAATCTCAGAACACATGTGGCTCTACAAGCCAATCTTTGCTTGATTTTAGACAGGCATGCTGCTATTGAGAGTGCTTATAATAACCATGATACCTGGTGGCATAATCATCCTTCTACCCATGTATATTCAATTAGACATATCACACAAACTTCATGTGTGCATTCAAAGACAAGAACCTTTGCAAAAAAGCTGTGAATATCGGGTATACTCTAACTCAACCATCATTTCAATACTACCTTTACGAAATTAAGATGCTAAATGAAGATGCGGGAAGGTAGTTTGATAACATTCCATTGGACAAGTGGACAAGGGATTTTGATGGTGGATGTCGTTGGGGCCACATGACAATAAACCTTATGGAATCAATGAACGGCGTCTTCAAAGGAATTAGAAACCTTTCAATCACCGCATTAGTGAGATCAACCTATTATAGGTTGGCATCACTTTTCGCAACAAGAGGTGAAAGATAGAGTGCAATGTTAATGTCGGGTCAATTATTCAGTGAAAGCATGAAAGTTATGAAAGAGGATACTATCAAAGCCATCATACATGCAGTTAAAGTCTTTGACCATCATAGGCAAACTTTCAGTGTGCAGAAAACAATAGACCATAATGAGGGGAGGCCAAATTTATCCTATACTGTTAAACTAAACAGATGTTGGTGTGATTGTGGCAAACATCAGATGTCATTGCAACACATGTCATTGCAACATGCGCACATGTTCGTTAGACGCTTATAGCCATATATCTGATGTTTACAAGGTTATTAATGTTATAAATGTCTATAACAAAGACTTCGCAGTGCTACCAATGGAGGAATATTGGCCTCCATACCAAGGGGACATAGTTTGGAACAACGATGAGATGCGAGGAAAGAAAAAAGGATACGGCTGATAAAAACAGAAATGGATACAGCTGATAAGAACAGAAATAGATACGGCTGATAAAAATCATAAGATTATGCAGTATATGTCGTCATCCTGGAACAATAAAAAAAATTGTCCCAATTTAGGAGCAACCTCTATATCATAATTTAGTTTATCCTTTCAATTTTTGTAACCTTATATTTTCATATAATAATGAGTTTTTGTTACAACAATGTTAACAACAAACAACACATACAACACATACAACAGATAAAGGAACAGAAATATAAAACATTTCTAACTAATTACAACAATCAAACTAATGTCATTCGGTCCAAGCATCACATTCCTCACATCCTTGTTTATCCTAATGCGAACCCACTCACGCAGGTGATCATGTCTCTTGATACTTCAAATTTTTTCCCCTTCAGGAATTTCTCCTTCTAACCATCAATTCAACTCCCTCTTTAGTTGGTTGAAACTTTGAATGTTTCAAAACAGCATGTCCATCGGAGGCTTCTCCCTCAAAAAGATGACTTTCCCGTAGTGGCGACGATACATAATAAAAATAATACAAAGATATAAGATAAGCTGTGAAAATAAAGTATCAGAAAACCTCTATTTATAGAAAAATAATTCACTTTCAAGGTTGTCTCCAGTTGAACTGGCGACACCCTTGTAACGTTTACACCGTGTCGCCAATAGGATAGACAACACCGTGTGTTATCTCCAATCCAATTGACGACAACACATAGCCTTTGTGAAGGGTCGCCAATTCATTTGGCGCTTGCATTCAATCAGTACCCCAAAGTAGGGTACTTTGGAAAATAATTTGAAAACTGGGTTATTTTGAGTTTTTTTTTTCAAAAAGTGGGGTATTTTGGTAAAAAATTCCCGTCAAGTCAGCCTATAAAATTTTAATTATTTATATGATTTAGTGCTTTAAAATATTTTGATTGAGTGTATGTGTAATACTTTTTATATTGACAGTGTACTACCATTAAACATTAAACTTTTTTAGTAAAATTTCTATAAAAAATTAAAATGAAATTTTTTGAAAAAAAGTAACAAATCAAAAAAATTTACAAGAAATTTTCAATAAAGATTTTGTTTACCGAAAAATTTGTGTGGGTGATTTTTTTTTTCCGAAATTGAATAGGTTGAAAGGGAGGATAAAAGTAAAATATAAAAAGTTAAATCACATAAGATATAAAAGTAACATTTTTGAGTTATGGAAGGGTGGAAATAATTATGTAACAATTATTTATTTTATTTAAAATATGTGTCATTTTAGCAAATAAAAAATATTTTAAAATAAAGGGTTAAATAAGTTTTGTCCCTTTAAATATTAAAATTTTTGTTTTTAGTCCCTTCAAAAATTTTCTTCAAGAAATCGTCCCTTCAAAAATTTATGTCTAAACAATAGTCTCTAACGTCAAATACACTAACAGCTGCTTACGTGGAAAAACAGGTGGATTAAATAATTATTTTTTTAACTGAGTTGTATTCCATTTACTTAGGTGGCAAGACAGGTGGATGTTTACATGGCTATATCTTGATGAAAACCCTAATGATTAGGAAATCCCTAATTCTCTACTTCACTCTATTTCGTTTAATCTTTCGTACTTATGGTCCTAAAAAGAAACTCCATTGAAGACGCAAAAAACCAGCATGTGGTCCCAACGAATTTGAATTTCATAGCTTGTGGTCCCAACATTGATGAAGCTTGCTTTGAATCTTAACTCTATTTGTTGCGGTCCCAACATTAAGGTTAGTCTCACATGTTCTATCGTGTAATGCTTTTGAATATTGTATGTATGTTCTGTGCCCCACTTGATTTAAAATCCATGCATGTTTGTTTTGTTGTGTCGACTGTAAACATCTAAGGTTTTTTCTTTGACTATGAATGTAATGTTTGATTTACCCTCGTTCATATTTGTAAAGGATAGGATATGGGGTTATTTAAGGATGTATTTTATAACAAGGATTCATTTGTAACGGATGTAAGGTTAATGTATGATGATGGGGGTGTTTATGCTATAAGTGGGCAAGACTCTGATTTTATGTCCTTCTTTGAAGCTTGTGACTTGATTAAGGGATTGAACTCTTCCTTTAACATTGATGATGTGAAATTGTGGTGGAAGCATGAAGATGGTTGTCTTGAAAAGGATCTAAAACTCTTTGTTAATTATGAGGATGCAACAAATTTAGCTTTATGTGTTGAGAAGAGTAAGTGTGATGTTGAGATATACACATAGCCAAGATTATCAAGAGGTGAGAAGACTTATATGGAGAGGTTAATAGAGAAACAAAAAGGACATGAAAGTGTAGAGGAAAATGAAAGTGTTGAGGACAATGAATCCTTTGAAGACTCTTTGGATGGTATACACTTTGAAGACAGTGAAGAAGAGATAGTGCATGATTTTGATGAAAACATAAATGAATGATTAAACATTGGAGTAGATAATGGTAAGTCTAAAAGAGAGCCTGTTGATGGTGCTGGTATAGGTCAAGGGAAAAAAGAAAGTGGTTACTATAGCTGAAATGGATAGGGAACATGTCATAGAAGATGATTACATGAGTGATGAGCTTGATAGTGGGGCAAATGATGATAGTGTTAATGACAGGCCTGCAGTGACTAGGTTTAATGAAAATGAAACACTTAGAAAGGAATTCATATTTAAGGTAGGAATGGAATTTCCATCTTTGAAGCAATTTAAGAAGGTTGTACTGGATCACAATGTGTTGAATGGTGGGGAGGTAAGGTTTGACAAAAATGATGGGAATAGGTGTAGGGTTGTTTGTAAGGGCAAACAACATTGTGACTACACTGTGCTATGCAGCAGAGTTTTGAGAACTACATCATTTAAGATTAAAACTTTGTTTCAAAAACACAAATGTGGAAGAAAGTTCTTTAACAAGAAGGCTAATGTTGATTGAGTTTCTAGAGTGATTGTGAACAAGTTGAAGAACAATCCAGGTATAAAATTGAATCAAGTTGTAGCAGATGTAAGACTGAGGTTTGCTACATAAATCATTGGATGTAGGGATTTCAAAGCTAGGCAACTAGCTAGAAAGGTTGTTGAAGGGGGCTCAAACAAGCAATATAGTATGCTATGGTCATATGGTGCTGAATTGAGGAGGGCGTCAAAAGGAAACACATTCAAGTTAAACATTGTTGGTTTGCCACAAAGGTTTGAAATGTGCTACATGTGTCTTGATGGTACAAAGAAAGGATTGAATGTTGGATGTAGACCATTCATAGGGTTAGATGGATGTCACCTAAAAAATAAATATGGTGGAATTTTGTTGATTATTGTTGGTAGCGATGCCAATGACCAGTATCTTCCACTTGCCTTTGGGGTTGTAGAGAATGAAACTAAGGACTCTTGGAGCTGGTTTGTTAAGTTACTTCTTGATGACATTGGTTGTGATAGTAGGTGGTGCTTCATATTTGATCAGTAAAAGGTATATTTAATGGTCCCTTTTCAAGTATGTATAATGTTACTTCTAGTTGACATTTGTGTTATTATGTGTATAGGGATTGGTGCAAGTATTTAAGGAAGAATATTCTCAGTTTGAACACAGGTTTTTTCTAAGGCATTTATATGCTAACTTCAAGAAAAAGTTTGGAGGTGGTACATTGTACAGAGATCTCATTATGGATGCAGCAAAGGCAACCTTTTTTTGAAGCATATGAAAATAAGATGAATCAGATTAAGGAGGTGAGTTTAGATGCTTTTAAATGGCTAAATGCTATACCCAAATATAAGTGGTGTAAGGATGCATTTCCCTTATACTTTAAGTGTGATATTTTGATGAACAATCTTAGTGAATCATTTAATGCAACTATTTTGATGCAAAGAGATAAACCTATTATAATCATGTTTAAGTGGATTAGGAACTATCTTATGGGTAGGTTTACCACACTTAGGGACAAAGTAGAAAATTACAAAGGGGGTATCATGTCTAAACCATTTAGGAGGTTAGATAGGGAGATAGAAAAAAGTGCAAATTGGTTGCCAACATATGCAGGTAGATTAACATTTCAAGTAACATGTGTCATGTTCATATATAGTTTTGTTGTAGACTTGGAAAAACGTACTTGTTCATATAAATTTTGGGATTTGGTTGGAATCCCATGTAGACATGTTGGTGCTGCCATACATAGGAAAGTTGATGATCCCATTAAGTATGTACACAAGTGTTATCATAGTACTGCTTATATATCATGTTACAATGAAGTTATCACTCCCATAAACGGTAAAAATAAATGGCCAAGGATTGTTGATCCTGAAATCTTGCCCCCAAGTTCAAGAGAGATCTGGGGAGACCAAAGAAACTCTGTAGAAGAGAGCTAGATGAGGCATCCAAAACAAGATAGAAAAGGAAAAACACAAGCCATGTGTGCAAGACATGATTGGAATATGGGCATAATACAAAAACATGTAAGAAAAATAAATAACTTGCAGTTGTTCCTGGTGAATTTCCAAGAAATGTTGAAACACCCACTCAAGGAAGCCAAACTCCAACTGTGGAGACAGGACCAAAGAAGAGGGTTAGTAACACTTATTAGCAACACAGTTCAATTTTTACTTTCAGTTATTATTGTCAATGACTTGTTTCAAATTGCATTGGTTGCAGGGTATGCCAAAAGGGATTACCAAAAAGGGAGGCCTAAGTAAAAAGACAAATACTTTTGCTCTAGCTACTGCACATCATGCTCAATCTAAGGTGAGTCATACTCAACCTAAAGTGACCCCTACTCAACCTGAGGTGACTCCTTTTCAACCTAAGGTGAATCCTTCTCAACTTGAGGTGACTCATACTCAACCTAAGGTGAATCCTACAACATTGTCTTTTGTAAGTTCTATTGAGGCAATGAAAATGCATTGTGAGATAGATCCTGATGAATTGGCAACATTGTTGAATGATGATGACATACTAGACATTGAACCACTTAATGTTGATACTAGTCATGCAAAACCATATGTCCATGCCAAACAAACTGTCAATGTTAACCCAAATAAGCCTATTGTTAGAAATTTCTTTAGTCCAAGACCAAAAGTGCATAAGCCTGCTGTCAGAACCTTCATTGGTCCAAGACTGAAATTGCTTAAGCATATTATCAAACCAATGCCAATTGAAACCAACAAGGAAAAAGGCCAAGCATTTATATACAAGTCAAGTATGAGTGATCTTGTAAGTTAGCAACTTATACTAACTAAACTTGTTTGGTGTTTTATGTTTATTAGTTTGGTAACATTATGATGTCATAACAGGTGAAAATAATGATATCACCAAGGAAAAAGGTCAAGAATGTTGCAATTCCAAAAATACGGAGTGATATACTTAGGACTCTAAAGATACGTGATATTTTGGAACCTATGAGGGATGCAGATGACCCATTTGTCAATCCTGCGGAAGACACAAGTGTTGGTAGTGCTAGGGGAAGAAGACTTTGGATGACATCCAGAAGAGCACGACTTGGTGAATTGAGGAGTAAAATATGTTATTTTTTTGAAACTTATGTAATATGAAACTTTAGTACTCTTTTGATTAGCATTATGCATTATGTAATATGAAACTTCAGTACTCTTTTGATGTACTATTTTGTTTGGAACATCGACCTTATGTATTGAATTCACTTATGAAATTTGTAGTTTGGAACATCAATCTTGCCAATTATTGTCATCAATGTATTGTATTATGTCATCAATCTTGCCAATTATAGTCAAGTTACAACTTTTTTATGCCAAATTTTACAAAATATATCAACATTTTCACATTATGTACACCACACTATTTCAACATCTTTCATTAATAATACAAACCCAAAGTACATCACATTCAACAAACTCTTAATTAACATTGCAAATTCAGTATATTACAAACTCTTCATTAACATTGCAAATTCAAACAACACACATCAAATTCAACAACTACATTTCAAAATAAAATACACATTAATTATAAAAGACATTGCAAAACACAACATCTTCAATTTTTCATGAAATTTCACTGTTTTCAACTTGGTGTTCAAATTCTTGTTCTTCTTCCTTGATTCTTCATACAAGGTCTTCATATATCCCATAGATGTCATAACTTCCAAGTTTGGGTTCATAATGGTTCCATCTTTATTTCGAGATTTTTCTCCAAGGTCTTCATCCCATATGAACAAATTATACGTGTCAGCACTTCTTCAATAAGGACATCTCCAAAACAACCTTATTTTATTTAGTCCATTCTTGTATTGATACGAGACCATACGAACTTGACACCCACAAAATTTCTTAACTCGCAATTTTACCGAAGCAGAAGATATTAGGTTATGTAACAAGATGAATGAAGATGAAAAACAAGGAGGTTGTGATGTAGTTGGACGAAGATGGACAAGGAAGACGCTGGAAGAAGATGATGAACAAAGAGGAATGAGATTGTGAGGAAGAGTGATTTAGGTCAAAATAATAAAACACTCGACTTTAAATTGTGTCATTTTATACGTCGTATTTCATGAAAATAAAAAAATATTTAATCCACCTGTCTTGCCACATAAGCAACCGTTAGTGGTATTTGAATTTAGAGACAAATTGTTTAGACGAAAAATTTTAAAGAGCAGATTTTTTAAAAGAAATTTTTAAAATGACTAAAAACAAAATCTGCAACATTTATTGGGACCAAAAACTTATTTAGCTTAAAATAAATGTCATTTTTTTGAAGTTAATATTTTTCTTCAATAATGTCCATTAACTATTGCTATTACATTATTCTCAATACTATATTCTAATTTACATCCGAAAAACTCACAAATTATTAACCTTAAAGTATGATGTTTCTTTTCAACAATTTTATATAATATTTTAGGGGTAAATATATTTTAAATCATTCTAATTATATCAACTTTTATATTCTAATTACTAGAAAATTCCCTTCGTACTTTAATCTCATCACTTTTTATACCAATTTTAGTCTTTGTTCTTTTACAAAAGTTCATATCATCCGCTCCAAGTGATTTTTTAGAACGACATAAGGTTCAAGACTTTAACCTAATATTTTACCTATTTAATATTCCGCAAATTTTTCTTTTTATCCCTTAACTTTAATCTTAAATTCAGATTGATCTCTTAATTAATTTTTGTGTCAGTTTTTTAATTTTTTTCATCACTAACTAGACAAAAATGACTAATATGACACTACACTTCACATTTTCAAATTCATTAAATGTACTGATGTGTATTATATAATAGGTAAAATGTCTCTTATAAAAAGGACAGGAGGTAATATTTAATTTACAATTTAATCTTTAATTAAAAATTATAGATAAATTAATAAATAAAATTGATATATTTAAAGGAATAAAAACGTGTTTAGTCTATTTATTTAATACGAAGCAAAAATCTTAAACATGTTGAGGTGTACATGTGTCATATTATGTTGATAGTTTAGAGCAACTTTAACGCAGGGTTGTTAAACCAAAATTCCTTATAGTTTACGTTAGTAATAAGGAATTTGTATTATAGTAGAGATGACATGGCATCCAAATGAACTAAAATTTAGTTCCCATTATCTATATAGTTAACGTTAACTATTCTTGTGAAACCTATTATAATATTATTTAATATTAATAAAATATTCCAAATATTTTATTTTAAATAGTAACGGTCATATTACCATTTTTTACCTTCTATAAATTCTATAGAAACTTTAATTTTTTTCTATAAATTCTATAGAAACTTTAATTTTTTTTACATACAGTTTTACTTCTAAATTTTTTTCTTTCAATTTTCAATTTTATTTATTTATCAAATAGATGACAACCAATCAAATCCTTATTATAATTATATTCTTATGAAAATGTAATTTTTATTATTATTATTGTTGTGAATTTTATATCATTTTTAATTTTATAATAAAATATATTTAATATTATTTTTAAGTTTTTAAGGTAAATTTTTTAAAAAAAAATATATGCATTTTAAATAAAATAATTAAATTAATGGTAACTTGAATAAAAAATATAAAATGTGGGATCAAGTCTTGGTTTCTTATAGACAACCACCATTAAAGTAAAAACTACTCAAATCAACTATAATTTTTTTAAATCCTACAAATCACTTTGGGCCCACAAAAAGTATCTTAGTTTACCCATTTAGTTTACTCCCACTAAAGATGCTCTTAGGGGAGGATTATGTGTTTAAACCATTTTGAAAAACATGGGACACAACTGCTTTTAGAGCCTAAAATAGAGCATTACCTTACTAATGAAGACTAAGAACATGTAACCAATAACATAAAGATAATCTCCATGATCATAAAACCCTTGAAATCCTATCTTATATTCAAACAAACAAGAGAAGTTATTCCTCAACTAAAATGGTCATAATCATAAAAATACTCTATTAAATTAAAGCATGTCTTGTATCAAAAAAAAAAATTAAAGCATATCCATCATGAAAGAATTACAAAAACAAGGGACCTATATAATTGCAAAATCTCCGCCCCATTTTCAAACAAAAAAGGCTCTTACAAGGGACCTCCTATATAATTGCAAAATCTCTGCCCCATTTTCAAACAAAAAAGGCTCTTACCTTATCCCCAAATATGTGGTTGTTAGTAAATCTTGCAGAAAATACAACACTTCACAATTAACCCTAAAAACCAGAACTTGGGGGTGTTCCACAAGGGATCATCATCAAAACCCAAAGATAGTATACTAAAGGTATATAACTATTTTTGGGGTGCTACATTCCAGAACAAGGTTAACAACTTTACTCTGCGTTGTCACCAGATCTACGATATGGCATGAGTTTATGGTCCTTGGCAGCATTCCTCTTCCTCTTTTTCTCAATATATGAATCAAGTTTTCCAGACGTCTGAAAATGGTGAATGGATAGAATTAATGGAATATACAAGCAATAAATGACACTGTACAATGAAAACAAGGTGAATGGGGACAGAGAGATGTTCTAAGATGCATACCTTGAGATCCTCATATTTTTCAATAAGCCTTTGTTTTCGGATTTCAGCTGAAAAACAAAACAATATGTCATTATATATAGTTCACATTTCATTTTATTTTAACTCGTTTGTTTGATATGTTTTTAAATGCATTTGTCTGATAAACTTATATTTTCGGTTCAGCAAAGAACTTCTCTGTAGAGTTCAGATAAAGATAATAAAATTAACATATGCAGGGATTGTGTTTCTAACATATGGAAAGTGGAGAAAGAAGAGATAGAATGGTGTGCAAAGAAAAGAAAAATTACATTTCTTGAGATAGAAAGGTCGTTTTCCCTGCTTTGCGGCTTCTCTTTCTTTCTTCTTGTGTTTAGCTAAAATACTTGTCTCAACATTTCTTGTTGAATCAGATTTCAACTGTTTATCCTGAAAAGACATGCAAATGTGATCAAGTAAATTAATGATTGTTACACTTTTGGACGGTGAAACAAAACCTCCAACAGACATGTATACTTACAACCCATGATATGCGTTCTACTATTTCACTTTTCCGCTCAGGATCTTTGAGTTTTTTCATTTCCCTTTTAAGAGCCTGTTACACCCATAAGATGTCATGGGAGGAAAGTTATAAAAATAAGTCATACACAATACTGCGGTTACAATCTGCAAGTTTACCTGTTTTTCCGCAGGAAGATCCTTTTCATATAAGAAATTATATCTCTTTCTAAACCTGCAAGTCCAAACACACATAATATTAGTAATTGCTACACAGTTCATATGCTGAAAAACAAGAGAAGCTTCCAGATTTAGTTAAACCACCCAGTTGCTCAAAATAAAATAGCAACATAAAAAACACTTGCATTAAATTGTTCAGCAGAACAATCCATAAATAACTAAACAAAACCTACTAAACAGCCAATGAACCTATGAGCCGGGTTAGAACTATCAATCGTATAATTGAATACTAATTTCCAAGCAAACGGTACATACGCAAAGGTCACGGCATTGTAAAAAAAAAATTATAAGGAACTAACTAGTAATACCCAAAAAGGAGATACCAAATGCCACTCCCAAATGCCAATCAATAAGTTGATTCCTTCGTGACAGGGACAAAAAAGCTCTTAAATAAAAATAGTCAGGAAAGCTACTGGGCGAGACATGCTCTAAATGGGAAAACAATCAGAAGGATATACTCCAGTATGAAAATGCTTAAAATTAAGACGATGATTGTAAGAGCGTGTAAATTTATCAATAACTTGATGCTTCTTTGTGATTCACTAAAATAAATATCAACATAAAGATCCTTCAATACTATCTAACAAATTCTAGCGCAAAGTAAAGAGTAATACATTGAGCCAGAATTTGATGTTTTTTAATAGAAAGGTATTAGCATATTTTACAGATTTAATTTCTGTTCTTCTGTCCACAACTTCAACATTCTCACTAAGTTGACTACTCCAAGTCAGTGATAACTAGCTCTTAGTTAGAACAAAAACAGTGAAATAACATCACTTAGTTAGGCATGCTCTAAAATGGAAAACATGACAAAAATCAGTATGACTTTACGCTGGTATGAAAATGCTTAAACTCTTCATCATGATTGCAATTGAAATAATTGCATTTCTAAACTAAAATGAACAAAACAAGAAAAAGGTAAAACAAAAAGCACACATCCAGATGTGAACATACCCATCAGGATCAAGTGTACCACAAAGAGATTCAAATCGTGGGTCGCGTACAACCTGAAAATTCATGAAGGCATGCATAGTTCAGCAAAAATCATCCAGATTTATCAAACAGAAAGATCATATACATATACATGCTCATTTTCAAATTCAACCCCAATTCCACATCATATAGAACAACCCTTAAAATTTGAATATTTCAAAGTATTCATACACTAATAGTGGACCTAAAGTATTGCCCTTGAAAAAAGAAACTATGCATGCTAATGGCATTCATAAATAATGATTTTGAAATTTTAAACAATTCAATACAATGTGTCAATGAGCAACACAATATAGCAGCAGATATCAATAGATTCTACACAAATAACATACAGTCCCACCTTCTTAGGGGCTTGGATGACATCTCTAAAGGCAGGAACTGGCTTTTTGCTACTAGCTTCCATTGGCCTAGTCAAGCATTAGAAATTATTATTTGCACACAAGGATTAGAATAGAAGAAAAACAACTCTGTCAAATAAATACTCCTTTTGTCTCATTATAAGTGCCTTCTTTCCAATTTTTATGTTTCAAATTAATGGTCAGTTTAGCACATCAATAAAACATTAATTTTTTTAAACTAATATACCCTTATTTTGCATTTCAACACACTTAACTACTCCACCAACTGGCAAATGAAACTCGTTCTATCATTGAAATCAATACAACTAATCATTTTCTTAAGGCTATGTTTGGATTGATGAACTAGAACGGAGCGGAGCGGAATGGAACATGATGGAATGGAGTGGAGTGAGGCGGAACAGAACATAGATTTCATTCTATTGTTTGTGTATTTTTCATAATTTGATAGAATGGAACAAAACAAATTGGTTCATCCCATTGCATACCCCAAAATTGGGGGAATAAAAATTGAAAGATTGGATGGAATAGGATGAATGGATTCCATCATGTTCCATTCCGCTACGACCATTATTTGCAAGCCCAAAGAATGGAATCTGATTATATACGACTTCATTCCATCAGATTCCACCAATCTATACATAGCCTAAGAACCGAGCACAGTTCAAATACGACACTTATAATGAAACCTATATCTACTAAGTTACAAATACAACACCTATTCTTATTTGCCCTTTTTAACTTCTTGTCTTCTCCGCGTTTCTTAAAAACCGCATGTGCCCCATTTGATCGAGCTTTCTGCAACTCCTCAAAAGTTACATCAGCAAGCACCTTCTCTATCTCTTCCTCTTCATCCTACAATTACCAAAATCAATAACAATACAAATTTACTATG
The DNA here is from genome assembly GCA_963859935.3 of Lathyrus sativus. Taxonomy (NCBI): domain Eukaryota; kingdom Viridiplantae; phylum Streptophyta; class Magnoliopsida; order Fabales; family Fabaceae; genus Lathyrus; species Lathyrus sativus. The sequence continues at coordinate 466,185,133 of OZ012739.1, read as the reverse complement.
ACCTAGGTTTACTTTTTTTTATAAATAAAATAAATAACTTATGATTTGAAGTTACCCACATCTTCTGATGAACTAGAATAAGATAGTGACTCATCAGTCTCACTCTCCTCGTAAGTTTCAGTGGAATTAGGGATTCTACTTCCATGCTTCTTCATTATGAGAAATATATCAAATTGATTTTGAACCTAAGAAAACAATGCGTTGAGAACTCAAATACAGTGGCACAGAAAAAGCGTAATTCATGTATGAAACATAGTGCGTATCATAAACAACCATAGTTGAATGAAACTAACCTTTTTTGATAAATACAATAACGTTACTCTTATGCAAATAGAGAAAGATGGAATGAAATACAAAACAGGGTTTGGAAAAGTAAAACAACTAAGCGTTTGAATAGAGAAAGATACTTACCGGAATAGACTCGCGCAGGGGAAGGAGGCGGCTGGGAGCGATCGGTGACAGGGGTTCACTGGTAGAGAAAAAATCACCGTGGACGCAACTTGCTGCGGCTGGCCTGGGCTATAGCGGGCTTATAGAGTTGGGTTGGGATTGGCCCTATTGGAATTGAAAAAAAAAAAAAAAAAAATTTGAAGGAGGTTATTATGTTTTAGGAATTGTCTAAGAGCATCTTTAGTGGGAGTAAACTAAATGGGTAAATTAAGATACTTTTTGTGGGTCTAAAGTGATTTGTAGGATTTAAAAAATTTATAGTTGATTTGAGTAGTTTTTACTTTAATGGTGGTTGTCTATAAGAAACCAAGACTTGATCCCACATTTTATATTTTTTATTCAAGTTACCATTAATTTAATTATTTTATTTAAAATGCATATATTTTTTTAAAAAAAATTTACCTTAAAAACTTAAAAATAATATTAATTATATTTTATTATAAAATTAAAAATGATACAAAATTCGCAACAATAATAATAAAAAAAATTACATTTTCATAGGAATATAATTATAATAAGGATTTGATTGGTTGTCATCCATTCGATAAATAAATAAGATTGAAAATTGAAAGAAAAAAATTTAGAAGTAAAACTATATGTAAAAAAAATTAAAGTTTCTATAGAATTTATAGAAGGTAAAAAATGGTAATATGACCGTTACTATTTAAAATGAAATATTTGGAATATTTTATTAATATTAAATAATATTATAATAGGTTTCACAAGAATAGTTAACGTTAACTATATAGATAATGGGAACTAAATTTTAGTTCATTTGGATGTCATGTCATTATAGTAATAAGTAAACTATAATGAATTTTGGTTTAACAACCCTGCGTTAAAGTTGCTCTAAGGCATCTTAAGGATTGCTTCTTTACTATTGGGAAAAATTGAAACTATTTTTAAAATTTGGGAATGCATTTTTAGACATATTGTCCATTTGCTTTTCAGTCAAGTCTGAATACTTGATTGAATTTAATTTAAAAATGCATTTTCGTAGATTTTATGGAGGTGTATTTCTAGAATATGTTGAACCAGAAATAAACGCAAAAATGAAAAGATGCAAAAAGAAGATAAATTAATATTGATAACATAAAAAATAAAATACTATAGAGTTAATTATTAACATAAATCAAACATACATTTCAACATTCAAATGGTTGTTTTAACATGTTCATAATATATTCAGTTCAAAGCTGTTTAAATGAATATTCTCTTCGTTGTTAATGGAAAGTGAACGGTACTTGACCTTCATAATTTTTTGATTGTCGGAGTATTGTAAGAGGTACTCCAATATGAATTTTAGATCTATAAGAGGGTGTATTTATTGAACTTAAATTCAATTGAGAATTTCGCGTCGTTGAAGTAGACATATGCAACATACCAATTGGTGTTCATTATGGTGTAATGTGATTTTGTACAAAAATATGAGATATGAGACCTACTTTTATACAAGGTCTAAACCAATGTGGACCTTAAAAATTCTATCTTGTACGAGGAGAAATTCCAAAAAGATATTTTTGGAACCACCCAATCCTGAGTTTACAGAAATGCATTTCCACAACCAATCGCGGTTTGTGACAATTACTTTCAGTGTGTCTTCTTTGTCTTTCAAAATTTTCTGGCACACTTCTAAAGCCCAAGTAAGGTTTTGCTCTTTTTTTTTTCTTTCCAAAAATGCAAAGTCGGCTGAATAAATCTTCTCGATAGAGGTAACACTGACAATTTTCAATAGTGAAAGCCTGCATTTGTTGGTCTTATACGTTGAATTAATGATGACCACATTAATAAACTTGTTAAACAACTTTATGGAATCAAGGTGAGTCCAAAATTATATCTCGAATTATTACTCCATATTTTCACGCTCGGTACCTAGATACATAATTATTATCATCCAGAAGTTTCAACAATTGTTGCATTTCAGTTATACCCCCCCCCCCCCTAACGCCTAGTTGTTAAAGATACGAATGTTGTACACACTTGCTTGATGTTTGAGATATTTTTGGGTCTTTTATGTGTCAAGTTTCAAGTATGTTTTTGGGATGCATTATATTCAATGTCATGTCCGAAACGATTTCCTTCTCTTTTAACATAAGGCGACATGCAATGGGATTGCCGACTAAGTTGTCACACATGTCATGGTTATGTAAACCATAAATCACATTAAATCTATATTTGTTTTTTGCAAAAAGATAATCACACAACTTAAAAGGACACTCATTTTTTCTCGAACCGGTGTCATTTGAAAAGGGAATGATTTTTTTGTAAGGGTTTTGTGACAAAATGGTAACAATGTTTGATCATGATGAAGTAGAGCATGTAGTATTCTATTTTATGAAAAACCATATTTGAGATTTCCCGAAATGTATATTGGAAATTGAATGACATGTAAAGGTGGCAGTTTTTAAATTCCTGTTTCACAACTCCGGAAATACACTTTTGAAATTGTCACTGAGATGTTAAATTTGAAATAAACTAATAGGGTGAGTTAGAAGATGCATCTCCAAACTAAATTTTGAAACTACACTTTTGAAGTTGTCAATGAGATGTTAAAGTTTTGGTAAACTTTTAGAATTAATAAAAAAATTCTTTAGATTTTAGAATTTGGATTGTGTTTTTGAGACCTCCAAATTTTAGAATATGAAATAGTTAAATTCATGAATAAACACGATGAATAGGAACTTTCCATTAAATCATATGAAACTCAATAACTTGTTTCATGTTATATACCAATAAAAGTTGTGAATAATTAAAAAGACCAATTAAATACAAACAATATCATAGATCTGAAAAATTAATATGCACGTCGTGATTTTATCAAACATCCTTGGATGAATCAGATTTGAACAAATAGCATTAACATGTCTGATTAGGGTAGCGTATAATTGAATAGGTCCTAAGGAACAATGCTGACAAGATAGTAAAAAATGATTCTCACATCTTCGTCATTTTGTAGATGCATATTAGTGATGCAAACATGTTTATCATCATTGAATGATGAACGACAATAATCAACCCTGGTCACTCTTCTTGTGTTGCGGTGGTTGAGACATCGATTCGTTTCATCTAATTGGTGTTTCATATCAAAAAGTGTAACATCAACATTGATTCTAAATAGACGGGGATGAGTCATCTTGTTATAGTAAACTCCATCAAGGTTAGAGTTTAGTATAGGTAAGAAGAGTTAATTTCTTTTCTAATTTAAAAGGCAAATGAGCTAAACACATCATTTTATACATTTATTATGCATTATAGTCCACATAAAGTGTCAGTGCAATCTAGTACATGCAATAGAATCAAATGATACGTTAAGGATTATAAAATCCACACAATTTCAAGGGTTCAAATTGTAGAATCCAGACGCATGTCAAAAAAACCTCAACATGAGTCAAAATTATAAAAGTCAGACTATGCCAAAAACTCTTATGATTAAGTCCGAGTTATAAAATCTGAAATCACGTGTTATAGTATCAAAGTTCATTTATTTGATAAAACACTTATAAAATACATCATCATAAATGATAACAAAACTTTAAAAAATGAAACAAAAATATATATAAAATCATATATAATGTAACATGTCAAGTTGGATACATGATAATTTTGTACTTAAAATACAACCAAATCCAAATGAAACATAACAAAAATACAAAATGCATATGGTAGGTCACGTGATAACTGTTGACGTTCATATTCATCCTATTTATCAGTTATGCAACGTTGGCTTCCCCCAAAATCCCTTGGACAACAGTGTCATTATTTGATTCTTTCAATATATTTCCATAATAGAGTGCCATAATAGCCATAACTCGGGTGTGCGAGCATGCTCGGGTCAAACTACATGCATTGTCATTCTCATCTTGAAGGTTGTTGTCCTTTTGGTATAGGAATTAAGTATGAATATGATTACTTTAAATACCACTTCATGTAGTCCTATACAAGTTTTTGACACACCTCTGATCAATTTGGGATAAATTGATAATATATGAAGCAAAGTCGACAAGAGGTCTAGGAATATCCTGCTTGTACCTGAACTAGCGTGATATTCACTCCTGCAGGTAGCAGACCTTAGAGGATCCACATATGATCCAATTAGAAAATAAGCATATGTCATTCATCGGGTGTGTGACTTTCCAAGGGTGTAGCTTTCTAACACCACATCATGTGGTAGTAGATAAATGATATTGATTCATTACATAACTTTTAGTGAGTGTTACATTATTTTTAATTCCTTTTTCTACAAATAGTTTGTGTTATGTGGCATTTTAATCAAAATTCAAAGCATTTTCCAAAAGCTCAGTTTGATTTAAAATCACTTTAACCAAACAAATGTGTTGGTGTTTTTGTGATGGAAGTTAGAGTGATAAGAAGTGTAGTGATACTTTGACACAAAATTGGAAGAAAATAATAACTTTGAAGAAATCAGCAGAACTTCCTTAAGTTTCATGAAGTCGATATCCTTGTGTGCTAATGGACATATTGCATCGAACCAAGCACACCAATGTGGCATTATGGTATTTATATAAGAGACACGTCAATAAAAAATTAGGGAATACATTGCACCTGATGCGTGGTGCAATACATTTATGCAATCTCGAGATCTTTTCTATTAATAGGAAATCATGGTTAGTTTTTGGGGTCCGAATTTTCACTAAAGAATGACTGCTTTGGAGTGTTATGGGTTAAAGGTTTATAATCCATCATGATCGGAGTCAATTTATTTGCTTGTAATTGTGGTTCTCTGTGTTTAACAAGGATATCAATATTATGAAGATGGCAAAGAAGAAAAAAATATCATATACTTCATCAGACAAAAGAAAAAGTTTGAAACAAATAAAAAACAAGAAGTTTCTGGTAATTGGTGTAAAAGAGTCAAATAGTCAAAGAACATTATCAAGAAACATTGTCAACTGCTAAAAGATAATATATGCTCATGTGCTATGTTTTTATTTATTTATTTGTATAGGATCAAAAATGTAATATTAAGTGTGTCTCTCTCAAAGTATTAAGAACATATCAGACACACTCACTGGAACTTTTTTCTAAACTTCATATGATTTTAAAACCTATTTTAAAATTATATTGGTTTGAACAATGTTCTTTAAAACCAAAGTATAATTAATTATGATGTTTACTTAATCTATTATACAATGAATTTTTTTCTTCTAGACAATTATGGAGCTTTTATAATTAATTATGGGGTAAAATTGTCAATAATCAATTAAGGAAGCCTTATAATTGAATATGTTTTTTATCTAACAAAAACTTTCCTATTTTGTTAGGTATTAATTGATTATGGTTGTGGCCTAATTGATTATGAAAATGAATGAGCCCTAAAAATATTTCACTTCTTGTATAAATGCTTTACTATTAAAAGAAAACTTGTGATCATTTGAAAATACACAAAAAATTTGATCATTTTCATTTGGAGGAAGAGAAACGGAATGAAGAAGAAGAGAGAGGGAAAGAGACTATGAACTCCCCCCCCCCCCCCTTCCCCTTTTCATTTGTTGTTGTGGGTCGGGTTGGGTCCGGTAGACCTAACCACCACCGGCCCAACCATTTTTTTTTATTTTTTTCTGTCTTTTTTTTTGTATTATGGTTGTGGGTTGGGCCATTCTTTTTTTTATTAAGAAAAATATATATAATAATAAAAACTAACAATAAATTAATAAAACAATAAAAAGATAAAAATATTTAGAAATAAGTTTTTTTAAAAATAAAATAATTAATTAATAAAAATACAAAAAATACAAGTTTTTATTTATAAAAAAAAGTAATTTAGTTTTTGTTTTTTAATCTAAAAAATAAAACAAATAATTAAGGTTTGCAAGAATTTTAGGAGTTTTAGAATGTTTATTCACTTAAGTTTCTTAACTTAGTTTTTAAAAATTAATTTGATCTAATTAAATAATCTTTTTTAAAAAAAATTAGGATTTTCATCACATCTTAATTTTAATTTTGTTTAGTTTAAATTTTCTTTTTAATTCGCAAATAATAACAAAAATATTAGAGTATTTGGACATCCTTGTTAATTTTTATTTAACCTAATTTAATTCAGACTTATTTATCACTTTAATTTCTATTTCTTTAATCCGAGTTTAACTATCTCGACATTTCATTTGAACTTAACTTGCGACACCTTGCCCTGAGTGCTTGATTTATTCTGTATGCACGTCCAAGGGAAGAACCTGCGCATGACTTCATAAGTCGTGTGTATTACATCTCATTTGCATCATATTTCTCCCGCTTGATCCTTGAGTTTTCAAGTTGATCAGCTTAGACGTTAGCCCCTACGCCTTATGATAGGACCGATTTTCCCTTAAGGTCTTTTAACTTAGACGAATCTTATATACAATTCAATCATCTTATTCTTCCCACAAGAGAATTAGACGTGATTCATCTTGACAATCGAGATATAATTCTCCCGCCCCATAACACAATCAAGAGATTTAGATTCTTTTCCGCTTGAGAGAGGTATGTGACATACTCGTCGATAAATCCGAGTTTTGAGTCATTCTATCAATGTGACGCAAAGACCGTCTCCTACAAGTTGTGGTGGTTAAGTCGAGTGTTCTCCCTTAAGATGACGACTCGTCTTTTCTCCCAGAATCAATCAACAAACATTCTCCCCTGGAACTTTGACCATAGTCAATGGTTCCTCAATCCCTTTTAGAGGAACTAAGAATATTATGATTCCGCTCCCGTTAGGATATGTAGGCACAAGATACGATTTCTTGGGCGAGTATACTTAATAAACTCCTAGGTCTTCCACCCTTAGCAAACAACAATAACACATTAAAACAAGAGGTTCCTGTAGAGTACTATAGATTCTTAGGATGATAGCATCTTCCCTAAGTTTAACCAACTCCCAAACCTTAGATGCTCTAGCTTTGCATTTGCATTGCATCTTGGGTAGTTCGATCTTTTTCCCTTCCCTTGGACAAATTAAAGATCGGTGGTGAATAATGAATTATGATTCAAGTTAATCCAATAATTTGATATCTGATTCTCATCGCGACAGGGAGAACGAAAACTGGAGAAGGATTTTTAGGTCTCCACGAGGGAGGTTGAAGGTGGGAAAAACACTTAGAAGAAGGAGGGAGGCTTTTAAAACAATTAAGATGATAGAAAAATAACACAGTATTTTTATCCTGGTTCGTTTGAACTCAAACTAATCCAGTCCACCCTACCAAGGTGATTTGCCTTTTTCAACAAGGACTTAATCCACTAAATCAAACTGATTACAATGCAAACCACTAAGACAATTGTTTTAGTCTTCTCAAGAAATCTGACCACACTTGGTCTCTTAAGGAATCTTTTACAAAGATAAACTAACAATGTGTTTAAGATGTGCTTCTAAAAAGCTATATTACAACAGTGATTTTTACACAAGTTAAAGAACAAAAATAAACTATTCAGCTTGAAGAAAGTTTGTATGATTTGTTTGCCAAGTGATTTTTCAATAGTTCTGTCAACCTTTGAAGTGGTGCTAAGACTTGATTTTATAGTACTTTGAAATCCATTTCTCAAAGACTGTGCAACCTTTGCATTCTGTTCTTTTTGTCTTCTATTGACTTTTCCTTTCTCATAAGAGGAATGTTCTGACAAATCCTTTTTGTCTGAAATCCTGTGTCATGCATGAATGGGGAAAGAGCCGTTTAGATAAGGACAAAGAATATGCCAACAGATCTTTATTTGAACATCATCTTCTTCAACACTTTGGAACGTCTTGCATCAGAACTTCTGATGATGTTCCTAGTTGTTCAGATCAGAGTTTCTCTATCAGAGTTTGCAGCAAAGTGCTTTAAGCGTGAAATCCTTATCAGAGCATACTTGCTTATCAGAGCTTCTGTACTTGCAGTGTTAAGTACTTCCAGAGTCTTCTGAAGCTTTACGTATGTTCTTTACTCAGATTCTTCTCAGCTTCGCTCAAAGTCATTGTAGCAGATCAGAGTCTTCTGATGAGTTGCTTTTGACGCTCAGAGCTTTTTCGTTCTGTAGTGTTCAGAGGCGTTCTTGCTTCCAGAATAATATTAATTTTGATATCTGAAACAAATAAACACTTGAACAAAATTAGAGTATATAAATTCTCTATACAAAATTTCATTAATGTTATCATCAAAACAATGAGATATATTAAACACCAATCTGTGTTCTAACAGAGGTCGTTCTTGAAGGGCGTTTTCCAGCATGTGGATCTTTCCGCCCTGCTGGAAAATCATGTAGTTAGTGTAGGATCAAGCGCTTACCACTAGGCCAAAAGCAATTGCTGTTAGTCAGGGCGCAACTATCTTTCTTAAAGTGAACTCCAAGGGGCCTACCTAGCCCACCTAACACACCTGTGTAGGCGCCCATGGGTGGGATGTTAAGCCCAAGGGGCCTACCTAGCCCACCTAACACACCTGTGTAGGCGCCCATGGGTGGGATGTTAAGCCCATCGAATCCCTCAGGGAGACGCTGAATTAAATAATCCAACAATCTCCCCCCCCCTAGTGTCAGCCGGGGGGATTTGAACCCATGACCTTGCTCTGATACCACTTGTAGGATCAAGCGCTTACCACTAGGCCAGAAGCAATTGTTGTTAGTCAGGGCGCAACTATCTTTCTTAAAGTGAACCCCAAGGGGCCTACTTAGCCCACCTAACACACCTGTGTAGGTTCCCATGAGTGGGATGTTAAGCCCATCGAATCCCTCAAGGAGACGCTGAATTAAATAATTCAACATTTAGATTTGTTGAGGGCGGCGATGAGAGCCGTAGTGCTGGGATCAACATCTTGAGGAACGAAGATGGGCTCGTAGGTGTGATCGGAATTTTGGAAGCAGGGTTTCACGTTGGCGAAGGATGGAGAGGCAGTTTTTCCATCCCTGTTATTGGTCTCGTAGACCATAGCTCCAAGATTAGGTTATCGTCGTTATCCAAGGCAACAACGATGACAGACTCTTTAGAGACATCATCGTTACGGTGAGAGGCCATGAAGATTGAGGAAGGTTTAGAAAGAAAAACTTTGGTCTTTGGATTGAAAAGATTGGGAGATCTTGGTTTAAAAAAGACGGGGGAGCAAAACTTTCCCACAGACGACGCCACTAATCTGGTATGATCAGAATGGATCGTCGTGGCCATCAACGTAGGGCAACAATAATGGTTGTAGGAGAGGAGAGGGTGTGCCTACAAGGAACCCCGATGCTAAAGTAAGAATCAGAAGGAGAGAGAGCAAGTACAAAGTGTTTAGGTTTGTGTTAGAATGAATTAAATTTCTGACCCTCTCAAGTGAAAGGGTATTTATAAGAATCCCCCAACGTGGGGCCAGGATCTTCAATATGGACGAAGTATCTGGTCGACCAATGTGAGACTGCCAGGTGGAAAATCTAACGCGTGATCTTCGACCTGGTCCAACTGTCCCTGTGAACTCCGGAGGGACAGTTGGTAGTGTGATTGTCAAGCGCGTGATGATGATGTCCCCAATGGCTATATTCTCCCCAACAAATATATTGTGCCCAACGACTAGATTATCTTAATCTCCTTATTGGGCCTTGCCTAAAGCTGGACTAGATTGGACCTTACCCAATCGCGGGGCATCTGCCAGTCTAGTCCAGAATAGGTAGTTAATTTTTGTGTATAAGACTTTGCAAAAGAGTTTCAGTAGTCAATTTTTTATTTTTGTGTATCAGAAGAGTTTGCAAAAGAGTTCTGGTAGTCATTTTTAAAATATTTTTAACTTTTATTTTATGTATTAGAAGAATTTGAAAAAGAGTTTCAGTAACCAATTTGAATATCGAAAGCCTTTGCAAAAGAGATTCCATAGTCAGTTTTTAAAAACTTTTTAATTTTTATTTTGTATATCAAAAGACTTTGTAAAAGAATTATTTATATACAAATATTTTGATAAAAAAAAATAATAATATAGAAATAAGGGAATAAATTGAGCCATTTATATTGGCCGAATTACTTTTGATCAATTGATCCAATCTTAATATTTATTTTTTCATTAAAAAAACTAGGTTTAATTATAATTTTAGTCTCTTATTTTACTATTTTTTATTTTATTTTAATCCTACAATTTTAAAATTCGAATTTTTAATTTTTTTTTAATTTTCATTAAGGATTTTAGTCTCCTCCTAATTTTAAACCAAAATTTAAAGACATGCCATTGAGGGTGATGATGTGTCATTGCCACATCTACCAAATTTAAATCCAAGTCATTTTTCTTATTAACTATAATTACTTTATTTATTAAAAATAGTTTATTGATATTAAAAGAAACAATTAAATGGTATTGAATATAAATTCCTCTTATCCTCTTAAGTTCTTCTGCCCCTTTAGCTCTTCTTTTTCTATTCTGCACATGATTTTTTTATCGATTATATCTCTAAAGTCTTTGAAATTTTATTTGGGCACTGCGCTCATGAAACGCTTCGTTCTAATGGGTAAGATTTGATGTTAAGTTTTGGGTTTTAGGAATTTAGGTGAAGTTCATAAATTTTCATCATTTAAATTTGACCCATTTTTCTTAAATGGTAAAAATGATTTTATTCTTTTTAGACTTAAACTTGGTTGAAATTTGTTAGGTGAAGTTCATAAATTTTTGTGGGAATAAGGAAATATTTAGCAAAGCTAAATATGAAAACATTGAATGTGGTAAATGAAACATACTCCATTCAACATAATGAGTAATAATAGGAAGACAAAGGCTGATATTTGTATGAAATGTAGATCACTCACGTTATAGTACATGAGTTACTATATAAATGTAAGCTTATGTTTGTCTGAAACAACAACATAAGAATTAAACATATATACAAAGTAGTTTTCTCTTATAAATTCAATCTTTCTTCTTTAGATATTTTATTGTTCTAGCTACATTTCATATTCAACTTTAGTGAGGGTGATATTTCATATTATTATTAGAAGCTATACATTCCGCTGTGACTCCAACAATTGGCATCAGAGCCTATAATGGCTTCTACTAGTGGAACCATCAAGGTTGGGTAATATGAGATAGAGAAGTTCAATGGAAAAAATGATTTTTCTTATTGGAGGATGCAGATGAAAAATCTGCTTATATCACAAAAGTTGCATAAGGCGTTAGCGGGGAAAGAACAAAAACCGGAGAGTATGAAGGATGAGGATTGGGAGGAGTTAGATCTTGAAGCACGGGCGGCCATAATCTTATGCCTTGAGAGGGATGTTGCATTCTTGGTTAATGAAGAAGCAACGACTGCTGGCGTGTGGTCAAAGTTAGATAGTAATTTCATGATGAAAACTCTAACAAATCGGATCTACTTAAAGTCCAAATTGTATACTTGCAAGATGGAGGAAGGCACCTCAATCCGGGAGTATGTCAACAAGTTTGATAGGATTATATCAGACTTGAAGGATGTAGAAGTGAAGATTGATGAAGAAGACCAAGCACTTATGTTGCTTCTTTTGTTGACCAAAAAGTATGAAAATCTAGTTCAAACATTGATGCTTGTAGGTGATACTCTAACCATGGATGAAACTAGAACATCGTTATTAGCGGATGATCTCCGAAAGGTTGCTACTAGTGGGATGTCTGGTAATGTTGGAGAAAATAATGAACAAGCACAAGGGTTGTTTGCTAGTAGAGGGAGGAACAATGAAAGAGGAAAAGGCGGGGGCGGCAAGTCTAGATCAAAATCTAGATCTCATGCGGAAAGAACATGCTTTAAATGTGGTGAACTTGGGCACTTTAAAGCAAATTGTCCAAATAAGAGGGTATTATTTAAGAAGTATACCAACAACGAAAACAACTCCAGAGGTAAACAACAAGATTTGCAGGAGGCGAGTTATGTCTCAAATGGCGAGGATGATTACTTCTCGGTTTCAGAGCAAGACCATGATATCTCCAGGAGATGGATGCTTGATTCAGGAGCTTCACACCATATGTGCCCAAATAGGAAGTGGTTTACTAACTACGAAAGCACAGATGGTGGTACAGTTTTAATGGGAAATAACCATGCATGTAAAATTATGGGGTATGGTACAATACGAATCAAGATGCATGATGGAGCGGTAAGGACTCTGATGAACGTGAGGCATGTCCCTAATTTGCGGAAAAACCTTATTTCTCTTGGTGTATTAGAGGAAAATCGTTGCAAAATAATCTTGGAAAATGGAGGCTTAAAGGTTGTTCGTGGTTCTTTGGTTGTGATGAAGGGGGTTCGTCACAGGAATCTGTATCCTCTTATTGGGGAAACTGTCACAGGTGATTTGGCAGTTGGAATCAGTGGAAGTAAAGATCAAACTGAATATACCAGGATGTGGCATATGCACCTTGGGCATATGTCTGAAAATGGTCTATCACTGCTTGGTGAGAAAGGTTTGCTGAAGAACATGGAAAAGCCATGCATGGAATTTTGTGAACATTGTGTGTATGGCAAAGCACATAGGTTGCAGTTTTCTACAAGCAAGCATAAAAGCAGGGGAATGTTAGACTACATGCATACAGACGTTTGGGGTCCGGCTCCGGTTACTTCTAAGGGTGGTTCCAGGTACTTTGTTATATACGTTGATGATCATTCGAGGTATGCTTGGATTTATTTCCTTAAGCATAAGAATGAGGTATTTGATACTTTCAAGTGTTTGAAAGCAATGGTTGAGAACAGAATGGGTAAAAAGTTGAAAACTCTGCGATCGGATAATGGTACAGAGTATACGGATGGAGCTTTCAAGAGGTTATGTGAACAGGAAGGCATTGTTAGACACTGGACGGTAAGAGGCACACCGCAATAGAATGGAGTCGCGGAAAGACTGAATCATACACTTCTTGAGAAAGCAAGGTGTATGCGCTCTAATTCTGGGTTAGGTCGAGAATGGTGGGCAGAGTCGGTAGCTACAGCTTGTTATGTTGTAAACAGATCCCCACATTCTAGTTTAGGTGGAAACACACCCTATAGGGTATGGTCAGGTGAACATGTTGATTATCAAAGACTAAAAATTTTCGGATGCACAGCCTATTATCACGTTAAGGATAACAAAATTGATAATAGAGCCAAGAAAGCTATCTTTCTAGGATATGCAAAAGGGGTCAAAGGCTATCGTCTTTGGAGTGTAGACGATTCTAAGTTTGTGATTAGCAGGGATGTTACCTTTGATGAAAAATCTATGGTGCCTAGAGATGGTGATGTGACGATATCAAATAAGCAAGTTATTGAGATAGAATCAGAAGACCAACCAGATTCTAGTCGTGGTCAGGTGGAGAATCCTATCACCAGTGAAGACGAACAAGAGGATGAACATGATTATGAGGAGGTTCAGCAAGAAAATACACACGTGTTACAACAGCAGCGACAAGAATCTTTGGATGCCACTAGACCAAAGAGAAATTTAAAACTAGTTCAGAAGTTTAGGTCAGATAAACCTCTGAGGCATTATGGGCAGGTTAACTTGGTGGAATATGCACTCTCAGTCGAAGATGATGAGCCGATCACCTTCAAGCAAGCTATCAAAGACAAAGATAGAGAGAGTTGGTTGGTTGCTATGGAGGAAGAGATGCAATCTCTTCACAAAAATAAGACATGGGAGGTGGTCTCATTGCCTGTAGGAAAGTCTGCTATCGGTTGTAAGTGGGTGTATAAAAGAAAAGAAGATCATACTAAGTCGCGCGGTACAAGATATAAGGCTAGACTAGTGGCCAAGGGGTTTGCACAAAAGGAAGGAGTTGATTACAATGAGATATTTTCTCCAGTGGTGAAACATACTTCTATCCGGGTGCTATTAAGTTTAGTAGCTCGTGGTGATCTTGAGCTGGAACAACTAGACGTGAAGATAGCTTCTTGCATGGAGACTTAGATGAGGAGATATATATATGTATCAACCTGAGGGATACAAGGTTGAGGGTAAAAAGGGTCAGGTATGTCGCTTGAGGAAATCACTTTATGGGTTGAAACAATCCCCTAGACAGTGGTACAAGCAATTTGATTCTTTTATGATAAAACAATGTTACTCTAGAAGTAGTTATGACAGTTATGTCTATATTCAGAAGCTTCATGGAGGTGATTATATCTATCTATTATTGTATGTCAATGACATGCTTATTGCTTCAAAAAGCAAGGTGGAGATAAATAAGTTGAAGTCTAAACTTGGTAAAGAGTTTGAGATGAAGAACTTGGGTGCTGCAAATAAAATACTGGGTATGGAGATTAGAAGAGAGCGGACAAACTGGAAACTGTTCTTGAGTCAAAAAGGCTATTTAGAGCGGGTTTGTTGATTCAGATTATGCTGGTGATCTAGATAGACGATGATCTACTACTGATTATGTGTTCAAAATACACGGTACTCCAGTTAGTTGGCGATCGATGTTACAGTCTACAGTGACACTCTCTACTACGAAAGCCGAGTACATGGCAGTAGCAAAAGGAGTAAAGGAAGCATTGTGGCTGAGGGGTCTTTTAGGTGATTTGGGTGTTGAGCAAGAACGCGTGAGACTGATGTGTGATAGTCAAAGTGCAATTCATTTGGCTAAGAATCAGGTTCATCATGCTCGAACCAAGCATATAGATGTCAGGTATCATTTTGTACGAGATGTCGTAGAGGAAAGTCATATTTCTCTTACGAAGGTACATACGGATGATAACCCAGCTAGCATGTTAACCAAGATTGTGTCAGGTAGCAAGTTCCAACATTGCTTGAACTTGTTAAACATTACTCCATATTCGTCCAAAATTTGAATGTTTCAAATGATGAACGAAGTGGAGAATTGTGGGAATAAGGGAATATTTAGCAAAGCTAAATATGAAAACATTGAGTGTGGTAAATGAAACATACTCCATTCAACATAATGAGTAATAATAGGAAGGCAAAGGCTGATATTTGTATGAAATGTAGATCACTCACGTTATAGTACATGAGTTACTATATAAATGTAAGTTTATGTTTGTCTAAAACAACAACATAAGAATTAAACATATATACAAAGTAGTTTTCTCTTATAAATTCGGTGATATTTCATATCATTATTAGAAGCTATAAATTGCGCTGTGACTCTAACAATTTTCATCATTTAAATTTAACCCATTTTTCTTAAATAGTAAAAATTAGTTTAGTCTTTTAGATTTAGATTTAGACTTGGTTGAAAATTTTCTACTGCAAAATTGGTTTCAATTTGCAAACCACATTTTCATGGAATCCCTTATTTCTAAAATTCATTTCTCTAAATTATTTCTTATCGGATGATAAATGTTTTTTAATTCATGTTTATCAATTTTATGATTTCACTTACCTCATTTAATTCATTCCTTTTAGAACCCTTAATTTCACTTTTTCAATTGTGCTTGTGCATTAATTAACTATTTGTGAAAAAAACCGTATTTCAATGATATTTTATAGTAGAATATTTTGATTTGGTTTATTTTTAAAAAAATATCCCTCTAATTGCTTTGATATTTCATTTTGTTCGCAACATGTTCTTAGAGTTTAATAAATTTCTAGATCTCAAAGGCAACACCCTTTGGTAGATTCTGTTGTGATGTCTGAGATTAGAAGATTCTGTTGTGATGTCTGAGATTAGAAGATATCTTAAAGAAGATATTAAGTTTCAAGATGAATTTTTTGAATTTTAGAAAGCAAGATACTCTTTCAGCGAATAGACTCAAAATTAACCATATTTCGTATCCGATTTTGAGAAAATCACATGTATAAGAAGATAAGAGTAGCTAAAGGCACAGAAGAGGAGAAGAACTTAGATTTAAATTTTGTAGATTAGGCAATGACACATCATCACCATCAGTGCCATGTCATAAAATTTTGGTCTAAAATTAGGAAGGGGACAAAAATCTTGAAAAAAATTAAAAATTCAAATTTTAAAATTAAAATATCAAAATTAAAATAAAAAAAATAGAAGAACCAAAATTACAATTAAAATTTTTTTTTAAAACAAATTTAATAAATTAATGAATTAGAAAATGACATTTTTGAACTAAACTATTGGACCGATTTGATACTGACAGTCATAATCAAATAGTTCTTATTTAAAATTAGATTTTTTTTAATAAAAAAGTTTATTATATTCAACGAAAATCAAATTCGTTAAATATATCAGCTAAAAAAACATAAATAAATTAGCAAAAAGTCATAAAAAAATTCACAATATCTGCCCAAAAAAGCGCATTGAAAATTACCAAACCAAAAACTATAATCTCTAAACAGTTTAATCCCTAAATCCCTAAATCCAAATAATAAATTTCATCACCAATTCCAAAGATCCAATCCGTAACCGCAATCTCTGTTAACAATCTTCGCTTGCGCCGTTAACTCATCCACCGTCACAACACAGTGAACCTTAACGTTGAACGCCCACGTTTTAACAGATCCAACTTTGAATTTCACCGGTACCCTCAGCTTCATCGTTAACGGCACGCTCTGTATCTTAACAGCACTCAGTAACGCTTTCCGATCCGATCCCACCACCTCTACGTTGTTACCCTTCAATACTGTCCGAAACACCGTTACATTATTTGACGGCTGATAAAACGCCGGTAAAGCGCCGTTACAGAGCTTAACGTCTCTGTAAAACAATTCACCAGTGCTATCCTTCTCGTAGTAGATTCCGATCTTACGGTTACTGTTATCAGCATTAACAGAGACGCCAAACTCCGGCGAGATCGGAGACTGCGAGGTGAGGTTCATTCCCTTGACGGAGACGCGGTTGATTGAATATTTAGGCGCTTCCGGCCGGATTACCAAGTAGAAAACACCGGCAGCGATCGCAAGGAGGACGCTCAAAGTTACAATGACGCCGATGAACCAACAGAGACAACAGCAGCAACGGCACCTGCTACTTTTCCGGCGATTGTAGTTAGCATATCGACGAGCATTCTCTGGCGGAGGGTAGCGGTAGACCTGATCCTTGGGAACCTGGATGACATAGGTTCCCGCCGGTGGAGATGCTTTGGGAGCGGATAGAGCTGCTTTGGGAGCAGATGAAGTAGCGGTCTTCTCAGACGACGTCGTTTGAGAGTCGATTGAGAGTGGAGAGGTTGGGTGAACTCGATCAGCCATTGGGATGAGTGTAGTGGTTTGCACATTTTGGAAGTTGTTGTGAAGTTGTTAAATAGGAAAAGAAAAAGAAACCGTGTCCGCGTATAATCAATTCACTGATCTACGCGGAAATACAGATATTACTTTACACTTTTGATTTTTTTTCTTCTTTTTTCTATTGTTTTTTTTCTATTATAATTTTTTTAACAAAAATAAACAATAGAAGGTGCAGAGTACCAATCTCAATTTCACATGATTGTTTAAAATATTTCACAAAGTAAGAGAATATTTGTCCTTTACAACCAAATTTGTGGTTAACTAAAATTGATATGTATTGATAGGATAAATATATTTTTATGCACTCATTTAATTATATTTGTTAAATTATTATAATTTTATTTTTATTTTATCAACTAAATTATATATTTGACTTTTTATTTTATATATGAAAATTGTCTATAAACTTTAGATTCAAATAGTTTTAATTCATTTAAATATTTTACATTCGAAACTAATAATTCGTAATGATGTGTTATTTGTAAGAGATACGTATTAATTTATTATTTTTATAAATAATGATGTGTCATTTGTTGTTTAAATTCAATTTTTATTTTGGCATAATTAAAATTTATTAAGAAAATGCTTTAAATATAGTCATTAGAGAGTATAATAATAAAGACTTATTAACTAAGTAATGAAATCATTTTTCAATCAAATTTTGATGGAAAGTTTTTTTTTTTTTTTGGATAAACTTAAGAAAAAGTTAAAATTATTTATAATATTACTAATTATAAATTGAGTTATCAACTAGACTATGATTAAAATATTGAATGAAAAATAATGTTAGTCGGTACTAAAAACTTTGAAATTAAACCCATTAAATTTTGATTCAATAAAATTAATGGATTATTGAAATCTCATTCTATAGTCATTTTTAATCGTGGTTTATATAGTTATTACCAAAACTCAAATTACATAATACTTTTAGAAATAAAATATTTAATACCTTTTTAAAATAATTATATACAAATATTTCTTTAAATGACATTTAATAATTAATAAAAAAATATATTTAACATATTTATAAATAATATATTATTAAATATTAATCAAAATGGTTAATATTATCATATACCATTTAAAGTTGTTCATAAAATTATATAATATATATATATATATATATATATATATATATATATATATATATATATATATATATATATATATATATATATATATATATATATATATATATATATATATATATATATATATATATATATATATATATATATATATATATATATATATATATATATATATTCCAGAATTTTCTGAGGTCGAGTATGGAGAGGCAAGAAAGTCGGATGGTCAAAACCATATCTATCAGTCGGATTCCGGTTAGGAGTACTAAAACAAATAAATTGGGACCTATCTTACTCAAACAAACCGGGATCGACCTCATTTGTACAAAATGATCCATTATGGCATAAGAGTTACAATTATTGATGGGAAAGACGTTACCTGAAAATTATAGGGGCATCATACATTGCCTAAGACTGTAATTATGAAGGATAATGAAATAAAAATAAACATGGATGAATGATGAGAGAATCAATCCATATAAATAAGAGATTGCTTGGAGGCAGAAACCAATAAAAAAAGTCATAACAGATGCCTAACCGGTTAATTAGCAAGTGTACTAATTTTTAACGATGTAGTAATAAGCGGGGTTATTCCCAGAATCGATCTCTCGAGTTAAAGTAATTTTATTATTCTGCTTATTTCATTTGTCACTAAATTATTTAAAAATCACCAAACAAAATCCCCCAAGGATATTTTGTTTAATTGAAACAACACATGTACTTACAATTGCACGCAGTACTCGAGAGATCGATTCTGGGGATAACCTCACTTATTACTACATCGGTAAAAATTAGTACACTTGCTAATTAACCGGTTAAGTTTTTGGCGTCGTTGCCGGGGACTGCCAAAATTTTAAGTACTTTGTTAGTTGAATTGGAATTTTGTCACTCTGTGACTAAAATTTTTAATTTTATTTTTCTGTTATTTTTTTATTACTAATAATTTTCTAACCTGTGTATGCGAGGTAAGACCTCGCCTGTATTTTCTTTTGACGCAGAACCAGAGAGATCTTTGCACGCAAGACGCTGTCAAGCAAAGTAAGAAGGACTGACAACATCAAGTTTAAAACTAATTATTTTTGAGCAAGAAAGAGAAGAAGCAGTTTTAGTCCACTCCGAGCACACAGATTCCAACACAGACTCAGAGCCGGGAATTCCTATTATGGCCGACCCACCAGCAGAAAAACTTCTAGGTGACTATGGAAGAGGAAATACTATGATAGTACGGTTGACAATAGTAAATCAACCAGTTAATATAGCGCAGTTCCAGCTACATCCGTCCACTATCTGATAGTTTCAAAGTAGGCCTTTTTTATGAAGGATCAATGAAGATACAAATAAGCATCTACAAAGGTTCCTTACTATGAGTACGTCATTAAAAATAAGCATCTACAAAGGGAAGGACTTTTGATCGTACGAGAGAATTAAAGCAGAAAGAGGAGAGCTCTGGAGAATTAGGAAGAAGAGGACTTTTGTTTTTGTTGAATATTATGCATAGCTAAACGCCCCAATGCTAGGGGGTGTCCCTGAATTGTTATGTACTTTTGATCGTACGAGAGAATTAAAGCAGAAATAGGAGAGCTCTGGATAATTAGGAACAAGAGGACTTTTGTTTTTGTTGAATATTATGCATAGCTAAACCCCCCAATGCATGGTGTCTAAATCTCCATACCGCCATCTCACAATCTCCCATGAGATACACAAGTTGTTTAAACATTGCACCCCTGCAACAACAATCCATGAAAAAGGACTTAAATCCCACTGCTGAACTCACTCAACCATTGTAAAATCAGTCCTGATTCGTATAGATCCAGATACCACAACTCCTAAAAAATACATCCTCCACATCGTATTCCAGAATCATTAGATTAAGCATCACACTCCTAAATCCAGCCCATCATGTGTGACATCAATTCCTTCACCACTCACTTTGGTTCTTAAGACACCAACTCATGGATATAGGCTACAACCATGTAGCTACACATCAGACAGGTACACAACTCCCCCTGTCATCAGTACTCCCCCTGAAAGAGAAAATCCAAACACATGAAAACTTACTTCAACATCTTCATATTCACACACTGGAAACACATGCAACTCTGCATCCCTTGTTTCACAAATCACACCAGACCCAAACCTTATAGGAGAGGTGGTCACATGATAGACATAACCATCTTCAAGATCACTCAGATTCAGCTAGAAAATTCTCCCAGATGTCAGAGTGAATGCCATGTTTCCTTGACTTCCATATGCATACAATCAAAACTAATTTGATCCATTGACATCCAGTGACTGAGCTAAAGGGAATGCACTGTCATGTTCATCATGAGCTAAAGCAGTGACACAATATCACAACATCTTGTCTGACATTCCATCCTCATAGAGGCATACAATCACAAACTGCTTGAAAAATAACTGTACTATTGCAGCAACAGATCCTAGAAGTATAACTCCCCATATCAAGGATAACAAGTGCTTTTTTTCCAGAAGCACGTGAATGGAAAACATAAGACTCGTCTTCATGTCTTTAAGAGCTCACTCTTTGTTCAACACACCTACTGGACGCATTCCCTTATTAATTGAAATACAAGCAAATAATACACCCATCAAACAGAAGTTCTCCCCTATCTTTTATAGAAGATGCTCCAAGATCACCACTGTATCTCACGACCAACCTCATGCTCATAAAGTGAGAAGGTACCAAACTGCTCCACTTCTTTCTAGAGTTAACTCTTCTCCACAAGACTTTTGGCCTGAGCAAGATAAACACCCCATAATCCATGAAATTCTTTCCTCATCATTCTCCCATATGATAAGTTAGAACACTTCTGGTTTAACTGGTGAATATTCACTTCCATATAACTCATCATAGTCCATATTTTTATGCAATGAAGCACTCTAGTCTTGTACAATACCTTCACATCATCCTCCAAGACAGTCCTTTTACCTCATCATTCTCCCGTATGACAAGATAGAGTACTTCTTAGTCAGAATGTGAATCACGAGTTCCACAACAGATCTTCAGGTCCTTCTCCAAGGAAAAACAAACCAGATGATACAGACACAACATCCAATGGTTCTTTATATGCCCACAAATGGGCTTACTACTTCCTAGTAATCCAACTGAAGATCTTTAGAGAACACAACTCCACCAGTTTGATCAAATACAACTCCAAAATAGGGTAATCTTCCATACGCAACTTAGGGCTTCTACCACAAGCTCCAATATATGAACAGAACCAGACCCTTCTTTGATCTTCAACTAACTACCCTTCTGCACAAGAGTAATTAGTTCCAAGCTCACTAGTTGGAATCACATTAGAGACCAACCAAATGCCACTGTTTGGTTAACTCAACTTCTTCCAGAGCTCTAGAAAATCTTCTGATCTACCAAGCAAGTTTGATCTTCAAGTTACATATCCTACTTGCTCCATAGCAAGGCATCTTAGATACACCAAGACTTGGACCTATAACATCTACTTCTTCTCACAGCTCCTGCAAACTGAAGTTTCTGCTTGATGTCACAACATCTGATCAGACATCTTGTTGGAAAGTTCAGGCTTTCATTCTGCCACTTAGAATAACCTTCTCCATGTAGAATCAAGCTTCAAGGCTTTTGTGTTTTGATGAAGACAACTCATACAAGCTTGGTACGCAAGGCAAGATACTTACACTATATACCCGTAGGGGTATATTGAAGAGATGACCAGAAGCACTATATACTCGTAGGGGTATATATATTGAAGATGAAACCAGAATCATCATTCTTCTAAAGACAATCGCAAAAAGCAAGAGACGCAAGCAAGCAAACAAGATCAACAAAGATCAAGAGAGTATCATCACATACAACTTTATCAATCAAAGCTTCGTCTACAAGCTACAAGTGAAAATGGTGATTCATGGAACAGTATAACATTTTTACTTTAGAAAATTTATACAAGTGTTCTTTAAAAACCACATTTCACTACACCACTTACCTAATACTTTCAAAATTATTTTAAAATACTTGTTCTAATTGAAATTAAGTATTTTTACAAAAACCTTCAGTGTTAACCGATTAACCATATGGGTTAACCGATTAACACAATTTAAAATTATGTTTTTGGGACTTCATAACAGTGTTAACCGATTAACCATATAGGTTAACCGATTAACACTTGTAAAATTTCAAATATTTGAACGTTGAAAATGTGTTATATTTGTTTATATATATATATATATATATATATATATATATATATATATATATATATATATATATATATATATATATATATATATATATATATATATATATATATATATATATATATATATATATATATATATATATATATATATATATATATATATATATATATATATATTGTGATGTATATGATGAGTTATGATAAATTGTGGTGAGAAATGTGGAATAAGTGTTTTTTATGCTTGTGTGTGTGTGTGTGTGTGTGTGTGTGTGTGTGTGTGTGTGTGTGTGTGTGTGTGTGTATATATATATATATATATATATATATATATATGCATTGTTATTATGATAATATTTCTCACCCTTCTGCTGGAATGATGTCCTATCTGGCATCGTGCAGGTATCAAGAGTAGAGCTGCTTGTAGTTGCGAAGTCGCTATTGGGGTATCTGTTTAGTAATTTAATTATGTTGGGTCGAGTCATGCTCTGGTCATGTAACACTGGGATCGTTTGGTGTATATTTTAGAGATACATTATATATTCTATGTTATGTTTTGATATTCATTGGAATATTGTGTTGTTGGACTTAGTGCCTAAGAAATGTTGAAGTATGTGATGCATCTAATTATTCTGTTAAGAGAATTATGTTATAAAATGAATCCGCTGCTACATGCAAAGTGAAATTGTGAAAAACATGATTATTTATTAAAGTGTTAATGAGTATGACAGGTGTTGTGATGTTTTGAAAGTGATGTGTGACGCCCTTTTGTAAATGCATGAGAATTTACTCTGATTATTCATATGTTTTCCGTGGGGTTTAGAAGGGTGTTACATTCGCCAAGGACTCACTAAGTGATCGGTGGATTTCACTTGTGTTTTCAAACGCTGTTTGTTGTTAATTTCGCAACGTTTTTATCTGTTTTCGAAGCTTTAGTTGTTATTATCTTAATTACTCGTAGTTGTTTGTCTTCAAGTCTTATTTTTAAGTTTGTATTACTTTTGCCATTGGTGCGTTTGATTCGGTTTCTTTTAGTGTGTTTTTGGCAGGAATGGATAGCATGACAGTCGCACCGCTTTCGGAGGCAAAGAAAAGTCGGAAAAGGGAAGTCAGAGTTACAACACGGGTACCCGTGTTGCACAACACGGCCCGTGTCATGGAGGACACGGTTGGCAGACACGGGTAGACCAAAGCAGAAGAAAAGGGGAATCAGACGTACAACACGGGTGCCCGTGTCATGCAACACGGCCCGTGTTGCAGCCCTTGGAGATGGAAACGCGCCCTGAAGGAGTCAGCAGCCTGACACGGCCACCCGTGTTGCACAACACGGCTCGTGTCAGGGCCACTGAGAGTGAAATTGTTATATTTTCTGATTTTTTGCTGTCAGACCTATTTTGAAGGGCATTTGAGACATTTCGCGATGTAATTTGAATTTAGATATAAGAGTCACTTTTTAGAAAGTAGGGGACACTTTTGAATTGATATTAGGATTGACAACTGAGGAGAGAGTTCTTCTGGAGAACAGAGGATCGATCAAAAGCGGAAGCAATTGATGATCCAAGGGATCCAACACGAATTGTAATGATCTTCTCCTTTTCATTTCTAATTGCATTTATGTTTTCAAAGAACATGAGCAGCTAAACCCCAAGTTGTTAGGGGGTGGTCCTAAGTTGCGATGTAATGACTTTTGTTTGATTATTCTATGAGAACTATGTTATTAACTTTATATATTTTATTTTGCATTAATCTTAATGCGTATTCATATTGGAAAGTAGAATTCGAATTATGCTTAGGTTTTAGTCTGAAAAGTCAACCTAACACTTTTGCAAAATAGTATCATAGTCGATATTGCTTAGGAATGAGGATATCCCGTATCACGTATTTTATGGTCGGAACTATTGCTTGATGCTTTTCATGGACACTGAGGAATTAGTGTACAGGAAACTCATCAAAGGGTTTTCATTAAGGAATTAAGAAAACTAAATTGGCCAACTAATGAATTAAGGTTAATAACTATTATAGCAGAATAATCATACATGATCTTTACTCGCATCGTCTCCACTCCCCTAACACTGTTCTTAGATTGATTTATAAGTCTTTATTTACTTGTTATATTACTCTGCTACCAAACAAACCACTAGACCTTTTGTTCCTTTGAATCCTAAAAATCCCGTTAATTACTACGCAGTCCTCGAGATCGATACTTGGGACTTTTCCCTTATTACTACAATTGGTAAAAATAGTACACTTGCTATTTTCCCGATCACTAAGCGAGGGGTGTAGCGAGCGTGACAACATTCCTATTTCTTGTTGTGTTCCATCCAATGTTGGTTGTTCGGCTCGAGTATGATCAGTCTTTCTGATTTGCATAGTTGTATGATGTGATATGTTATGCTGTGGGTAGTCGTATGACGTGAATCCTAGATTGTGGAATCGAATATGAAATGTAGCCTTTTGGCAAACATATGTATTGTTTAAATTGATTAAAAGTGTATGATGATTATGATGGAGTTCGTTACCGTTTGGCGCGATAATGTGAATGCATATTGATTGTATGCGATTGTATGTGAAGAATTCATGAATATGTATTTGTGATTGAATCTATTTGATTCTTGTGTACTACTTGATGAATGTAGTGATGATGTTGTAAGTATGAATACTTTGATGAATGTGTTGTGTGTGCAATCATGTTATAATTCTTGTGTGATGAATTATTTGAGTATGCATGGGATTAAGATGCGAGAACGGTCTTAAGTGCATATGATTGTTGATTGCATACGCATTATTTGTTGTCAAGAGGCAATGCTTGCTAGTTTCGTGGAGACTAGTGACTTGTCCCAAACCTAGAAGGGTGGGTTTGAAAGCTTAGAGGACGGGCTTTTGTTTGTTATCGGTCTAGAGGACGGACCCGGTTTAAATGTAAAAACCAAAAAATGATAACAAGTGTTGGTATCACATGACATGAGTTGCATTGAGTCACATGGCATAAATATAATGGTTGTATGAAGGTATGCATATGTGTATGAATTGTTGAATTGCGGGTTGTGAATATGTAATTGTGAATGATATTTACTGATGAATTAATGAATAAACATGATTGTATATGTTTATATGAGTTGTAGTGAATTAAACATAATGTGTATGTTTATGTGGATTGATTGAAATTGTGGAAGTGTGCATGATGTTATGCTTGGATTATATATATATATATATATATATATATATATATATATATATATATATATATATATATATATATATATATATATATATATATATATATATATATATATATATATATATATATATATATATATATATATATATATATATATATATATATATATATATATATATATATATATATATATATATATATATATATATATATATATATATGGCGACGTATATGAGTGAATTATGAGGAATGTGGCGAGAATGCGAAATATGTATACTTTTATGTTAATATATATGATTATGTGCATTGTTATTATGATAATATTTCTCACCCTTCTGCTGGAATGATGTCCTATATGACATCGTGCAGGTATCAAGGAGTAGTACTGCTCGTAGTTACGAAGTCGCTATTGGTGTAGTTGTTTAGTAATTTAATTATGTTGGGTCGAGTCATGCTCTGGCCATGTAACACTGAGATCACTTGGTTTATGTTTTAGAGATACATTATGTACTCTATACTATGTTTTTATATTTATCGAATTATTATGATGTTGGCCTCAGTGCCTAAGTAATGTTGATTTATGTGATGAACACGAATGTTCTGTTAAGATACTTATGAATATAAATTGAATTCGCTGCTACATGCAAAGTGAAACTTTGAAAAGCATGATTATTTATTAAAATGTTAATGAGCATGACATGTGGTTTTGATGTTTGAAAGTTATGTGTGACGCCCTTTTGTGAATGCATGATTATTTACTCTGATTATTCATATAATTTCCGTGGGGTTTAGAAGGGTGTTACAATAATAAGTAGAAAATATTGAACTAAGCAATTTATCAAACACTTGGTGTAAAAATGAATTTTCAGAATTTCCTTTGTGTTGTTATTGATATGAAAACCACTTATAATCAAAAGTAATTATAAGCTAATCAACAACCAAGTTAAAACAAAAAGAACACATGAAAATTTTTACGAGTCGATCGATTAATCAATGCTATTTGACAAATTGTGTAATGAAAAATAAACCAAGTAAGAGATAATAGAGAGATCGACACGAGGATTTGTTCATGGAGTTTCCCACTTTCGTCCTCGCATGTGGGTACATCTGCGCCTAATTTCCAATGTGGAATTAGTAACTTTCTTGCTATGCAAAAAGTCGATGTACAAGAAAAGGGTTCAAGAGCAACCATACAAACACTACCGGTTCTGATGTTGATTAAACCCCTTTTATTCTTTTGATCTTAAGTAAGACTAAGACAACAATGGATGTGAATTGACTTATCGAGGTTGCTACTCCTTTGCGCTCTTATTCTCCAAGATTTTGCGCACGATCAATTGTATTGATTATTCCATAAGACTTCAATTTGATTCACCGTTCTCTGTTACTTTCTTTGTGTTCTTTATCTCCAAAAGGTCCTTTGCGTACTTTATCTACAAAGGCTTTCACAGTCGCAATCCTCTCTTGAACGTCTTGCACAAAAACCCCCAAATCTTCACTCAATCTTTGAGGACAAACCCACGGTTTTTCCGGATGAAGACCCCTGCAAATCTCAACCCAATATCTCGGCTACACAAGAACCCAATTGGACCTTATCAGGCCTTCGCCTAGCTGACACCCCAATAAAAGATTATTATGTGCGATTTGTCAGTGTGTAGACATAGGATGGAGGTTGAAGATGATGAGCAGATGCAGGATGATTTTATAGTATCACCAGTTTGGAGCGAAGCATGAATGGTGTATTTATAGTTTTGGAAGATTGGTGGCAAAGAGATATTTTTCGGAGTAAAAAAATATAACAGAACTGACCCACTTAAACAACATGTGCCAACACATAATGTCACAAATAACAATATGTGTCGACCTGAACAAATCTATGTGTCGACCCAAATAAAACAAAGGCTATAGCTTTATTTAGGACAGTAGATGTACCGGTCTGAAGCGCGTATGTGCTGACACATAATGTTGAAACTTCTATATATGTCGACTTGAAGGGATCTATGTACTGACCCAAATGAAACAGAACCCACAACCTTATTTAGGATAGTAGATGTGCCGGTCTGAAGCATGTATGTTCCAACACATGACATTGAAACTTTCAGTATGTGCCGACCGAGATGACCATGTGTCGACCCAACCAAGTCAAAGCCTACAGGTTTTAATACTGAGTTACATGTGCCGGCCTAAAATGTGTATGAATCGACACACATTTTTGTGCAGAAAATTATTTTTCATGATTCCTAAGACCTCTAATGCAAGGGAGTCACACATACTCATATTTGTTGTTCAATATACCAAAATGCGAAGTAGTTTCAATATTTTGACATCATGCAAAACATCTCATAGTGAAGTTGTGCTCACATTTTAAGCTAAAGATAATTGTAATAGCAACTCCTAATGATTAGGCAAACTTTAAATAGTTTATGCCAAATATTCTTCTATGTTTTAAAGATATGTATATATGATAAAAAAAAGTGGATTTGCTTTTGGAGATATATAAGACAATAGCTTATGTATATATTTATGGTGACCTGTGACCTGTGCTGCTTAGAGAAGACATAAATATTTTGGTGTTAAGTTAGTGTACAATTGTTTTATTTACTAGCATTCTTTCCTAAGCTACACGATAGAAATTCATGTACGTGTCTGGTGCTAAGTTAATGTGCAATTGTTTTAGTTTGAAACACGAAGAATTTGTAGGGATTAATGTGGGTAGATCCATCTATGTAATGAATGTTTATGCATCTTATTGTATTCAGAAGAAAATGGAATTTTGGAATCAATTGTGTGCTCTCAAGAGAAAGCTTTTGGTGGGTTTGTGGTATGTTACAGGGGAATTCTATGCAATTAAATCAAAGTCTAATAGAAAGGGCAGCTGGTTACTACTAATAGAAGTGAAATGGTTGAATTCAGGAACTTCATTGGTATGATGAATTTAGTGGACGTCCCTCTTTTTGGTGGTAAATTCACTTGGATCATATTAGTGTTACAAGTTGGCTTGATATATTTTTTATGTCAGACTCTTTGGTTGATATGTAGAAAATTGAGTCTTAAGGTCTCGGTAGAAGGGATCTTTTGGATCAAAAGCTGACTGATTATCAGAGCTGACTGATTAGGCACAAAGGTTTCATCAGCAACATCTGCTTCTAGAGGAGTATCTTCAGACATAGGTTCATCAGCAGGTGCATTTTCCAGAAGAAGAACTGGAGGTCTGCTCATGTTCAGAATAGTCTGTCAGATGACTTTAGCAAATTTCACCTTTGCATCATCAGAGAAAATGGTGCGAAGATTTGAAGCTAAAGAGTTGAACCTTGAGATGAATCTGTTCCAAGTGGCTTCAGAAGCATCTGGATTCACACTAGACAAGCATTCCTTCTTTACAGAAGATATCCACATATTCAGCTCCTTCTTGAATCCATCAAATAACGTACCAACATCCAATCTAGGTTTTGGTTTCAGAAAGTGTTCTAGAGAGGGTGTTTTGGGTTGTTCAGATGGGGATGGTATTGGAAAGGTTGGGATAATGAACAGAGGACGAGGATAAGATGGAGAGGGTTTAGCAGGTGTAATACCTCAAATTTTGCCCTAAGATTAGTCGAATCATCTTGCATTCTGTTGCATTTTTGCATTTAACCAGTCACTAGCAAGTTCGTGTAGTTGGTTGATTTTTGCAGGAAAATATCATGTGGCGCGCTCTTTTAGTTTACAGGGTTTCTAGTGCCACTTTATTTTGAATGAATAAAATAGCACAATTGGCAAGAGACCGTGTGTAAGGAGTTGTGAGTGTGAGAGGTCGAGAGTTCGAATCCCACCTTCTTCACTTTTTGTTTTGTTTCTTTTATTTTTAGTCTAACTTTTCTATTTTCATAGAAAAAAATAACAAAAATAGTTTTTTTATTATTTAATTATTATTTTTGTATTTTATTTAAATTATTTTTTCACTCTTTTTTTCATATTATTCATAAAAACATCCAAAAATCATAAAATTAAAAATATTAGAAAAGATTTTATTCATTTTATAATGTTTTTAATGTTTAGTATAAATAAATAGAATTTTAAGTTTATTTTAAATTGTTTAAATTTTATTTAGTTTTAACTAATTATTTAAGTTGGGCTTTAAAGTAGGCATTAGGTTAGAGTTAACCCTAATTTGTTACCTATATAAACATAAGTGATGAGAGGAAACTTCGTTAATATCAGAAAATCAAAAACAGGTCATCAGAAGAAGAAGAAGAGAGTTTTGAGAAAAACTCAAAAGATCCACCAACAAGGATCATCCAATGGCGGCCGTGGACCCTTTGGAGCCTCACTACCACCGGCGGACAACAACCAAGCAAAAAGTCTCAGAAGAAGCTTCATCACCTCGCCGTCGAAACACCGTCATCAAAAATCCAAAATGTAAGATTATGATATTAATAGGCATTAGGTTAGAGTTAACCCTAATTTGTTACCTATATAAACATAAGTGATGAGAGGAAACTTCATTAACATCAGAAAATCAAAAACAGGTCATCAGAAGAAGAAGAAAAGAGTTTTGAGAAAAACTTAGAAGATCCACCAACAAGGATCATCCAACGGCGGTCGTGGACCCTTTGGAGCCTCACTACCACCGGCGGACAACAACCAAGCAAAAAGTCTCAGAAGAAGTTTCATCACCTCGCCGTCGAAACACCGTCATCAAAAATCCAAAACGTAAGATTATGATATTAATGGGTTTGGTTTTGTTTTATTTGGTTTCAGGTATGAACAACGAAAGCGAAGCAGGAGGAGAAGAAGCAAAAGCTTCAAAGAAGGCAACAGCGGAGGCCAACGGCGCCGCGTGTGGAAGGAAAAGAATTGGTCAAGCCTTTTCCTTTTTATTCTCTATTGATGCAATTTAGTTTAATTAGGTTAAATTAAAACATTTCTTAAACTAAAACTTCCTTTTTTGAGGATGAAAGCGAAAGCCTTTGTGTTTCAAAAATCAAAACCCTTTTTTTATTATTAAACCCTTTTTTTTATTAAAACCTTTTTTTATTAAAACCTTTTTTTTATTAAAACCCTTTTTTTATTAAAATCTTTTTTTTATTATTAAAACCTTTTTTCATTAAAACCTTTTTTAAAATTAAAACCTTTTTTAAACTAAAACTTCCTTTTTTAAGGATGAAAGCCAAAATCTTTGTGTTTCAAAAATCAAAACCCTTTGTTAAAATTAAAACTTTTTTTTTAAAAAACCTTTTCTTAAAGGTAATTAGAAACCTTTTTTAAAAGTTGATTAGAATATTTCTTTAAAAATATTAACCAAATGAACTTTTTCTCCCAAAATTAAAAATCTTTTTTAAAATAATTTAAAACTAAATTTCTCACCTAAAAAAGTTTCTAAAATTCCTAACCTTTCCCGATTAATTTTCATCTAACTTTCATTGTTTCTCCTTTTTGTCCTTGGTTACTAATTTCACATTTTATCGTATTTTCATTTTTTTGGTTGTAATTATGCGAGGCATCGTCGCAATTTATTATTCTTGCATATTGTTTTTCATGGATGTAATTTACGCGAGGCCATGATCGAAGTTATTTTATTTTTTCGCATTTTTTTGGGACTTGTAATTTACGCGGGTGATCATCGCGACGCTTTCTTTACAGCTTTCTTTACTTTCCGCACGTTATTTCTGCCGCATAATAATTTGCCATATCTTGCATGATTAGCCATTAATTTCCCCCTCCGAAGGATTAGGTCTAGTCGTTTGACCACCGAGTCAATAGTCTTAACCCTTTGAACATTTCAAAACCCTAATAGCCTAGGTGTCCCGCCGTGGACGAAAACGCCCTTTACCCTAACTTTTAGGTCAAAGAGTCGCCGTACTCTGCTTTAGGGCTTCCCGCCGTGGAATCCCTAATTTAACCCTAATTTCATTTAACAAGTTCAACATAGAAATAGGAGTTTCGAAACTCCGCGTAAGCGTGTCCTTAAGATACCTTTACTCCCCTTGAAACCTTGACCACAATCAAGAAGTTTCTAACCTCCCTTTCGAGGGGAACTACAATTACTCTGATTCCATTCCCGTCAGGATATATAGGCACAAGATGCGACGTCTTGCCGAGTAAATTTAGGACTAACCCTTAGGTCTCTTTATGTCACTCTATCCCTTAGCTCAATATATACATCAAACAGATAATAAAATAAAAAAGCATACAATAAACAAAAGGTTCCTGTAGAGTACTACAGAAGTTTAGGGTGCTAGTACCTTCCCTAAGCTTAACCAACCCCTTACCTAGGTCTCTCCCCGCATTGTGTTTACGATGCAAAAATAGGTTTTCCCTCTTTTGACCTTTTCCTTCGGATAAATCAAAGAGCGGTTGTGAATTAAGAATTGTGATTCAAACTAATTAATAGTTTGATATCCTATTTCCACCACAACAGTAGGTAAGTTGCACATAAATGGTTTTAATCCGCGTATAAATGGAATGAAAGTAGAGGGCAGAGGATGATATGGAATAAAAGTTGATTCTCTTGGTTTTGGATAAAAGTGTTTAAGTTTTAGTCCAGAGGGAAGGTCATTAGATGGTAGAGGTTTGAATGAAGCAAAGGAAACAAAATCAGATGATCTTGGTTTTGGTTTTGGAGTAGGTTGAGAAAGGATAATATCAGATGAAGTAGATACATCTGGTTGTCTTGGTTCATAACCACGAAGTGAGGGGGTGAGTTTACTTCTGGTCGTACATCAGATTCATAAGAATCAGATGAGGCAGAAGAATGACAAGATGTGGAAGAGACATTAAACATGATTTTAAGGGGTTGGATGTCTAGAATATTTGAATCAGATATATAGGATTCAGATGGTTGAGGTTGTTCTGGTTGAGGTTCAGAGGGGATGGGTTGTTCTGGTATAGATTGTTGGGGTTCTGGTTGTTGTGGAGTAGGTTCTTCTGGTAGTGGTTTAGAATTTTGTGGTCCTGGTGGGGGAATTTGAGATGGTTGTTTTGGTGCAGAGGTTTGCTTTTCAGATGAAGTTGCTTGTTCGGGTGCAGAAGGAGCTGGTTGAGAGTGTGTTGGTTCAGATGGAGTTGGTTCATGAGGAGGAGAAGGTGAAGGTAAGGGTATAGGTTCATGGATAGGGGTATCAGATGTTAGTACCTCTTTGACAATTTGCAAGATAGAATCTAAACTTGCCTCAGAAGGATTTACTTTTTGCTTCTTGACCCTCTTGGGTTTGACAGCAACTGCTTCACCAGAAGCCTTCCTCTTGGGTTTTGAAAATTCTTCTTCAGAAACTTTTCTCTTCTTCTTGTGTCTTGCTTCATAGAGATCTGGTTCAGGTTCACCTGCTTTCTGAATCAGATGTTCTGGTAGAGGAGTTCCATCAGACAAACACGTTGCAATGTACTTCAGAATAATCTCCCTAGGTTCATTTGCGTAGAATAGAGGAAAATCATCCAGAGGTATCCTTCTTTTGCTGACCTCTTCAGAGTTTATTTGTTTAGGTGCAGAAGTGAGTTCTTCTACAACTTTCATCCTCTGAAGACTTTTCCCATTCAGAGCTTTTCCAACTACAGAAGTTAATTCTTCCTTTAATCCAGCTTCTACCAAATGTCCAACCAGACCATTCTGTCTGAAATGAGTCTTCCCATTGGAATCCAACTCCTCATCTTATGATGTTTGATTCTGACTTCTTCCCTTGATTATTTTACATGTGTCCACAGATGATTGAAAAGTAGATAAGGCAGATCCACTTTTGTGCTCTGACTCAGACAATACATGAAGTACATCTGATCAGAATTTACATAATCAAGAGAGTTTGAAGACTTCCTGTGATGAATGCAACCCATAAAGATCTTAGCCCAGATCCTGTAGTTTGGCTTGAGATCTTTCACCTTGTTAGAAGCTTCTCCAGATGAGCAAACTTCCCTATAAACATCAGTCATATCAACACGCCCAGCTGGCAGATTTGTAACACCATCAGTTTCTTCATAACCTATGAGCTTCCTTATCAGATCCTTAGTTATGATGATTTCCTTACCCAGAACATATGAAACTATGAACTTGGGGTATGTGATATCATGAATCCAAAATTCCTTTACCAGACATGGATAAACTGGTCCCATCAGCCTATCAAAGAACTTAGTCCAACATTGAGCATCAACAATGGGACGAAGATCAAACCCATTTTCAGCAATTGATTCAAAGTTTACAATCGATTCACACAAGACTTCCAGTTTGTCAACAGGTGTGAGTAAAGTTCTAACAGGTTCCTTGAAAGCAACAGTTCCCAAATTTGCAGAAGAAACAACAACCATGGATGATTGAAACTGAGCAGAAGTTGATGAAGAAGTAGTCATTATTGTTCTTGAGAGAGATTTAGGGTTACGAACGGTTTTGGGTTTGGGAGAGAGATGAAAGCAATGAAACAAGCAGAAATGCATACAAGAGTGTGAGAGAGTGAAAAGTGAAGTGTTATGGTATTTATAGAAGAAATTAGGGCACACAAGAGTCACACGTTCAGCACATTTACACTTAGCATTTAATAAAAAGAATATAATCATTTCAAGCAATTAATGATTCTGACAATTTGGGGGGAAAATGAGAAACTCAATATTCAAAAACAATACCTCAAACATCAATTCAGTAATGTGCACTCCACCTTTTCAGATTCAGAGTTACACGTGTTTGCTTGCATGTGCTTCTGAAACTTCTTTGAGAAATGAAACGTTAGCCAACGTTCAGATCCTCTGAGGCTTGTTAGTTCAGATTTGCACACAATAAATAAAATATTAAATAATAAATAAATAGATGTAATAATTCAGAGTTAAAACATTTTCATCTGAGAAAATTTTCTTCTGATAAACATTTTATTTTGGACAGAAATCCATACTTATATTTTTCAGAATAAATTTGAATCTATCTTCAGCAAGGAGTTTTGTAAAGATATCAGCACATTGATGGTCTGTATCAACAAAGTTTAAATTGATAATTCCCTTCTGAACATAGTCTCTGATTAAGTGATGTTTTATCTCTATATGCTTAGCCTTAGAGTGTAAAATAGGATTTTTAGACAAGCATATAGCAGAAGTATTATCACAGAATATTGAAATGTTACTCTCATGGATCTGATAGCCTTCTAGTTGACTCTTCATCCAAAGCATCTGAGTGCTACAACCAACAGCAGCAATGTATTCTGCTTCTGTTGTTGAAAGCACAATTGTGGGTTGCTTCTTGCGGAACCAAGAGATCAGATGACTTCCAAGAAACTGGCAGCTTCTAGAAGTACTTTTCCTTTCAACTCTGTCTCCAGCATAGTCAGCATCACAAAATCCAACTAATTTATAATCATCAGATCTTCTGTAACACAAACCCACATTAGTAGTATCTTTCAGATACCTTAGAATCATCTTAACAGCTGTTAAGTGAGATTCTCTAGGATCTGATTGGAATCTGGCACACAAACAAACACTGAATAGAATATTAGGTCTAGAAGCAGTCAAATACAGAAGAGATCCAATCATACCTCTATAAAGCTTTTGATCAACCTTCTTACTTACCTCTTCCTTACCAAGAGTGCTTGTAGGATGCATTGGAGTCTTTGCTAATTTGCTTTCAGTCATGTTAAACTTCTTCAGAAGCTCCTTCACATACTTAGTCTGATGTATGTAAGTGCATTCTGGAGTTTGATTGACTTGGATGCTCAGAAAGAATCTGAGTTCTCCCATCATTAGGGCTGGCAATGAACCAAACCAACTCGAAGATAGTTCGGAATTCGACTCGACAATTAAATCGTTGAACTAGGTTCATGAACCAAATGAGTTGAGTATGAGCGAAAAATTAAGTTCGTTAACTAAATGAGCTGAACTTGAACTATACATAGTTCGACTCGTTAGGTTCATGAGTCAACTCGATTACATATGAAAAGAATTATACTGTCCTTAAAATTAGGTTTAAATATTTACTTCAAATCTTAGACAAATTTAATCTTCAATTTATTAGTTTTTGAATTAGACTCTCAAATGTATCTCTTGAAAGTTATGTAGGTTTTGAATTAGTAGATTTCGAAGATAAAGTTAAATTTCAATATGATAACTTTTATTTTATTTTAATATTTTATTTAAAAATATATATATTTATTTAAAATGTCAAATATACTAAAAAATATATATATTTAAAAAAATAGTTTTTAAGTTCGTGAACCATGTGAGCTGAACCTAATGAGATGAACCTAACGAGTCGAACCGAACTGTTCGTGAACTTATAACGAGTCGAGTTTGAGCTTAAAAAAAAGTTCGTGTCGAACTCGAACTCGAACTCGAATTCGAACAATTCTTAACGAGTCGAGCCGAGCTGAGGTGAGTTCGACTCGACTCGACTCATTTCCAGCCCTACCCATCATGCTCATCTCAAATTCAGCCTGCATAGATAGAGCAAACTCCTTTCCCAACGTAATATTGGTAGATCCAAATATAATATCATCTACGTAAATTTGACAAATTAATAAGTCTTTCTTAAAAGATTTACAGAAGAGAGTTGTATCCACTTTGCCTCTGATAAAATTCTTTTCCAGAAGAAAATTACTTAATCTCTCATACCAAGCTCTGGGAGCTTGTTTTAAACCATAGAGTGATTTCTTAAGTTTGAAAACATGTTTTAGAAATTTATCATTTTCAAAGCCAGGAGGTTGATGAACATAAACTTCCTCTTCTATAATACCATTTAAGAAGGCACTCTTAACATCTATATGATATAGAGTGATGTTATTTTGTGCAGCAAAAGAAATGAGTAGGCGTATAGACTCTAACCTGGCCACAGGAGCATAAGTCTATGTGTAGTCAATTCCTTCTTGCTGACTATATCCTTGAGCAACTAGCCTTGCTTTGTTTCTTACAACTTCTCCTTGCTCATTAAGTTTGTTTCTGAAGACCCATTTAGTTCTAATGATGTTGAAACCTTTTGGTCTTGGGACCAGATCCCAGACGTCATTTCTGGTGAATTGATTTAGCTCTTCTTGCATAGCAAGTATCCAATCATTATCGTTCGGAGCTTCATCAACAAAAGTTGGTTCAATGATAGACACCAACCCAAAAAGTGACGTTCCAGGTGATCTGAGAAACGACCTTGTTTTGATAGGGTCATCCTTCTTTCCAATAATCATTTCTTATGGATGAGAAGATTTGATTCTGGATGATCCTTTAACATTTGGTCCTTTAGAAATATTCAAATTGTTCATCTGAGCAGCCAATGGAGTTGCATCTGGCGTTACTTCTGATGCTTCTGCTTGAGCCTTATCTGCCTCTGAGTCTTCAGAGTCTGTGAGAATAACTTCTCTATCTGCAAAATTTTCAAGCTGCTTTGGCTTTTGATTGCCAAGCTTATCATCAAATCTAACATGAATTGATTCCTCCACAATCTGTGTCTCAGTATTATATACTCTGTAGGCTTTAGAGCGTTCAGAATACCCAAGCATGAAACACTTTTGTGCTTTAGAATCAAACTTGTTCAGATTCTCTTTAGTATTCAACATAAAACATACACATCCAAAAGGATGGAAATAAGAAATGTTGGGCTTTCTTTTCCTCCACAGTTCATAAGGAGTCTTCTCCAGAAGAGGTCTAACTGACACTCTGTTCTAAATATAACAAGCTGTATTCACTGCTTCTGCCCAAAAATGTTTTGCCAGATTAGTCTTGTTGATCATGGTTCTGACCATTTCTTGCAATGTTCTATTTTCCCTCTCTACAACTCCATTATGTTGAGGAGTTCTAGGGCAGGAGAAATCATGTGCAATTCCATTTTCTTTAAAATATTTGTTTTCAAATTCACCACCATAATCACTTCTGACTTTAACAATCTTAAAATCTTTTTCATTCTGGACTTGTTTGCAGAAGTCAATGAATTCAGAATGGGACTCATCCTTGTGTTTCAGGAATTTTACCCATGTCCATCTGCTGTAGTCATCAACAATGACTAATCCATACTTCTTGCCTCTAATGGATGCAGTTTTCACTGGTCTAAACAGATCAATATGAAGCAGCTCTAATGGTCTTGAGGTTGAAACATCATTTTTTGTTTTGAAAAAAGATTTTGAAAATTTTCCTTTCTGACATGCTTCACAAAAAGCATCTGAGTTGAACTTCAACTAAGGAAGTCCTCTGACTAGATTGAGTTTATTAATCTGAGATATACGTCTCATACTAATATGCCTCAATCTTCTGTGCCAGACCCATTGCTCTTCATTAACAGACAGAAGGCATTTTACATTCTGAACCTTAAGTTCTGAAAGATTGACATTATAAATGTTGTTCTTCCTTTTTCCATTAAAGAGGATTGAGCCATCCTTTTGACTGAAAGCTTTGCAACATTTTTGATTGATGATTATGTCATAACCATTGTCACTTAATTGACTTAAGGACAATAGATTATGTGTTAATCCTTCAATAACTAAAACATTAGAAATGGAAGGAAGGTTACCATTACCTATGGTTCCAGAGCCAATTATCTTGCCCTTCTGGTTCCCTCCAAACTTCACATCACCTCCAGATCTAAGCTTCAGGCTTTGGAACATAGACCTTCTTCCCGTCATATGACGCGAGTGTCATACCCCAAATTTGTCCTACTTGTTTAGTCATTTGTGCAGCATTCATCCATTGACCATAATTCAAAAATTCAAAAAAAGATACCACAGGGTTGAGATTATTTGAATCAAGTTTCATCTAAGGTCCAAATGCCTTTCTGATATAAGTTAGATTGTTTTGGTGGATAAGCTTCAAGGTTCAAGGCCATAATACACTCGATATTTGAGATGGACTCTTAATAAGGATTGCTTCAAGGGTGATGTTAATTCAAGCACTCAATTTGCTTTGGAAAAGCTCATGAAAAATTCAAAAGTGTTTTTTTAGGGTTTTCACGCATTGTCCGGTAGTATCACGTAGAGGGGCTAATGTATATACAAGCGTTTGGCACACCGATTTTGATGAACCAGATCCATTGTATTCATTATGCTAGTCATGTTAAAGTGTTATTTCTAAGTTCAAAGCCATACAGCGAGGACCAATGAGGATGAATTGTGACAATTAATTGTAAAATTTAATCCCCAATTATCCAAATAGTCCCAACGTGATGTCAAGCAGCCATGTCCTAATTCATGTTCCAAATTAAGTTTCAGGATGTAAAGTGGTCATGCATTAAGTGTTTTATCAGGAAGATACGTGGTAGCATCTCTACCATGGGCGTCAACACAAAAATCGAAACACAGGCACTTGGCTCACATTGTCCCATGTTCCAAGAAAGGGCATTGATAGTAGAATTACAATCCATAAGTTCAAAAATTCATGAAACGTAAGATTACATAAATATCATTAAGGGGCCACAATCATTGATCTTGAGTTTACAAAATACAGCAAAGGTACAAGGATTACCGAATTTGATTAAATTATAAAACCGTCAAGCGGAATAACAACAGGATTTCAAGATTGTGAAATAATCCTAGACTATGAGCTACGAGGATGAGAAGCTATACGTAATATTAAGTCTTATGCCTAACAAAGCCTTTCGTCTTGCTCTCATTC
This sequence comes from Lathyrus sativus, assembly GCA_963859935.3. Classification (NCBI taxonomy): domain Eukaryota; kingdom Viridiplantae; phylum Streptophyta; class Magnoliopsida; order Fabales; family Fabaceae; genus Lathyrus; species Lathyrus sativus. The sequence goes on along the minus strand of OZ012739.1, from coordinate 466,145,644 downwards.
ATACCTCGTATCGATCTTTCCAAAAAAAAACCGGTGAGATTGTGTCGCTACTGCGAAAATCGGCGCCGGCTTGACAGGAGAGTCGCCACCGTGCGTTATTTATCCAAAAGGAGGGAAAGGAAACGCTCGAAGTAAACCTCGCCAAAACGGGAAAGGTATGGTCATCGCAACCAAAACCTGGATTCGGGAGTCGGTTACGCAAGGGGAAGGTATTAGCACCCATCACGTCCGTCATACTCGACGGGATCCACGCTTGGTGTTTATAAGGAAAAGGGTGTGTTTATCTATCTACGCTAATGGTCAGTCTGAAAAGAAAATAAAAGGATAGGACTCGACAAAACATACGGTGTTCTGGGCCTACGTACTCCCTCGTGCAATGGGAAAGTCAGAGTCAACGTAGTTCGACTACCTACGTCTAAACGGGGAAAAGGTTGCTCGCCAGGACATCGCATCCTGTGCCTACGTACTTCCACACAGCATGGAAGATCAGAGCAAACGTAGTTCGACTAACTACGGCTAATCTGGGCGCGTTCTCACACAGCAGTGAGAAGATAAACTGGTTCTAAAGGTTGGGAACCTACAACTACAATCTGGTCTCAAATGCACTCGGGCAATAGAAAAGGGTAACAATTAGTCGTCAGCGGGAAAGTCTCGATCGCACAGCCGCGAGAGAACAAAAGTTAGTTATTAGTGTGCTCGCTAGGATATCGCATCCTATGCCTACATATCCTCATCTGGTACGAGGAATCAGAGCAGCTGTAGTTCAGATAACTACGACACAAGCTACTCAAAAGCTCCTACTGAAAGGAAAGGGAAAAGACACCCTAAAACTATAGCTAAAAAAGGGGAATCTACCTACTGTTATCATGCCTGGTTGACCATCCTAATGTCTATCATAACAACTCCGCAGCAGAGAAGTTAGAGCTCCTAAGGGATCATGGCAACAGGACTAAACAGCAAACAGGGATCAACTGCAAAGTAAAGAAATACTGGAAATATGCATGAATGCAACAACTAGACAAACAAGGCACAAAGGCCGCAAACCACAAAGGTAAGGGAGCTCAGCTCTACCAAATACCAACAAGCAAAGCCACTCAATAACAAACAAGCAGAAGGAGGACCACCTCAACTTCTCATGCACACAAAACCTACTTCTAAGATGCACCTACCTCAGAAATATCTAGATGAATTCCTAAGTCTAATGCAGCACAACACCACACAAGTCAAACAACACAAAGAAAAGGCAAACCAGCCTGACAAACCCCTATCTATAAAACAAGAAACTACCCCTGAGCAGGACCCCTAAATAAAACCCTAATCTATCCCTGAACAAAACTCTATGCAAACCCTAAGCACATATCTAAGCAGAGCCCTAAGCAAAACCCTAATCAAATCTCTAAGTAAAACTCTAATCAAAACCCTAAGCAAGAGGAATCAATCCCAGTCTCCAAGCTTCAGAACAAGCTTACCGAAGAGAGGGAGCTAAGCAGACAAACTCATAGTGCCTTCCTCAGGAAAGTACCAGGAGGTTACCACTCAGGAATCATATCCTATGCGGCTCAACAACTGTGATCAGTTTACATTCCTCCTCAGGAGAAACTAAACTCACATGAAGGCTCCAGCATCATTGGATATTTGAGAAATCCTATCTGAACTAAGGGAACTAAGTGAGCAGACCCATAAGACCTTCCTTAGGAAAGTACCAGGAGGCTTCCACTTAGGAATCGTATCCTATGTGGCTCAACAACTGTGATCAGTTTACATTCCTCCTCAGGAGAAACTAAACTCACATGAAGGCTCCAACATCATTGGATACTTAAGAAATCCTAGATGAACTAGAGGAACTAAGTGAGCAGACCCATAGGACCTTCCTCAGGAAAGTACCAGGAGGCTTCCACTTAGGAATCATATCCCATGTGGCTCAACAACTGTGATCAGTTTACATTCCTCCTCAGGAGAAATTAAACTCACATGAAGGCTCTAACATCATTGGATACTTAAGAAAGAGGTGAGAAGAAAGAATGAAAGTCATTCATAGTGCCTTCCTCAGGAAAGTACCATAAACTCCCTTCAAACTTCAGGATCTCGAACCTCACAAACAGAGAACAAGCTCCTAGACTAGGCCTCAATCCACTGCATCCTTGCAAGCTCCAACAGGACTTCATCCAGCCTCCATCTTCAAGAAGAAACCACAGATCATCAAACCACAAGAAACTATCTCTGAAGTTCAACCACAATTGAACTTCAAAGTCTGAAGCCATCAAGACTTCTCCTATCCTCAAGCTCAGACAAAAAATATCAGAACACCCTACAAAAATCTATCAAAAATCTAGGGGAAACCTACATGGCTCTATGATCCCAAGATCAAATCTCAAAGCCCAAGTCAACTTCTAAGGCTACTACACAATCCCTAACATATGAATGGTCAAGGGTTACCAACAGGTTGTGAGGTCTCTATTCTCTAACCCTAAAACAATATCAATCAACCTCTAAAAAATCTATGAAAAATCTATGGGGAACATGCATTAGTCTAGTACAACATACTAAAAAATCAGAGCAAAATTCATTACCAGATGAAAGAACTAAAATCAACAAAGCAGACATGCCACAAACCAATTATTCAATATCAATAACAATGCAAAAAATGCAATTAAAATGAAAATGCATGATTAAGCTAATGTTTTTGTACTGTAAAATTCTACATTGAATTACGAGTCTACAGAAAAAAGAATGGAATTATTTGATCGAATCTACTATTTTTTAGGAATTTTCTTCTAACATGCATGAACTAAAAGATATTAAAAAAGTCATTTAAATGGAAAATATGCTAAAAATAGCAAACAAAAATAAAATGGCATTTTTATTTTTATTTAATTTTCTAGACATTTATATGAGGTGGTAGAAAAAACAAGAAATTAAAAATCAATTATTTTCATTTTTTTATGAATTATTCAAGATACCAAAACAATTAAAAATATGAAAACAAAAGAATGAAAGAAAATAGAAGGGGGGGGGGGGGTGTGGATAGTAGTTTCTCTAGTTATTATTCTAAGGTGGGCCAGCGAGGGGTGGTGCGCCTAGCAAATGGCGCAGGCCCATATGAATCAAGAATTCAGCTGAAAGTGAAAAGAGAAAAAACATGCGTGGGGGGTGCAAGCAGAAACAAAAGACCATTCAATCCCCCTTGGGCCTGTGCCTAGGGGGTGCGTATAGCACTCAGGGCCAAGGCCCAAACCACAATCCACTCTGTCCTCACACGAAAGGGGTGAACGAGTAATTGGAGGTAATCTTCAGCAAACGAGATTGGGCTTTGACCCAATCTGAAACCCTAGTCCAAAACACTAACAACAAAACCCTACTTCCTTCCCCATCCTCACGTTACTGTTCACCCAAACTAACCTAGCCGTTCCCTCATCCTCTCTCTGCAACTCCTCTAACCTAATCTCAAGATCCTTCAACCAAACCCTCTCAGATCAACTCACAAAAACAAGCAAACAAACTAAAGAATTCTAATCTCAACGAAACGAAATCATCTAAATCCATACGCTCAAGCAGAAGAACTAGCTTCACACTTAGATAATGCATACCTGGAGACGAATCAAGAACCAATTCGTGGAGTTCTTGAAGCTTCAAAGGAGGTCGCCGCGAGAGACTAGGATCTGGAGGTTCCCTGGGACTTGCTCGCTCGAACGATCTGGAGAAGAGAGCAGGAGATCTTTCTGGAAAAATCGAGAGTTGCTTGAAGGAGTTGAAGATTGCTGGAAAAAAATCTTGAAGAACGATGGAGGTTGGGCTTCGTTCTGGAAAACTGCGTTTGAAGCGTTCTGAAGACCTTGGAGAAATTCTGAGAATCTCGAGTGTCCTCACGATCTGGAAACGGAGGAGGATTGAAGGTGTTGGAAACGTGAAACACAATGAAGGTTTGAAGAATTTCTGGGTTTTCTGGAGATTTTCTTTGAAGATTGATGGATGAATCTGAGCGAGATGATGCAGTTTCCGGCGACGTTGAGTTCTCCGGTGAGGTATAGATGAAGTTGGATGGAGGAATATCGGAGAAGAACGAAGGATATCTGGGGATTTTCTGCAAATTTGCAGTTTCCGGTGAGGGACGACGGCAGGAGTTGGTTGGGCGGTGGCCGTTGGGGCGGTTCAGGGCGTCTGCATGCCCGACGACGAGGGGGTCCGGCGAGAAGGTGGTGAGGACACGTGTGTTGGGAGGTGGCGAGGGGAGCTACGCATGTGCTACACGTGTCTGGGGCGTGGAGAGAGAGGGAGTAGTGGAATCCACGCGTGACAGAATGAGGGGGTTCTGAGTTGTGTGGTGGTGGGGTCCTCGGTGCAACGCGTGGCACTTAGGCTTTATAGACAAGTGGCGTTTTTTGCTGAATTCTGGACAAAAACAGATGGACTTAAAATTGAAGTGGGCCTCCAAAAAAATCCCCTCTGGGCCCATACGAAAATTAATAAAAAAACTAAAAACTGAATTAACAAAAATATTAAATCTAATTAACCTAATTAAGACTAATCCTAATTAACTAGTGACTAATCCTAATTAAACTAAATGCAAATTAAACTATCCTAATTGATTCAAACAAATTCAATTAACCTAATTAAACCCTGATTTAAATCTAAAAATGATTAAAATCTAATTAACTCCATATTAAACCAGAAAATGATTAAAACTCTACTAATTTCTATAACATCTCTTATTAAAATCCTATTAAAAATCTACCATTTATTTATAATATCTATTTAAAAGAAAAACTATATTAAAACATACCCTATTTATTTCTATTAAAAAACTATTAAAATTCCTATTAAGAGAAAAAACTATAATATTTTCTATATTATCTAAAACAATTAAAAACAATTTTAAAATCTATTATATCCTAAAAATGATAAAACTATTAAATCTATTTAAAACTCTATAAAATTCTAAAAAAAAGATTTAAACTATTTAAAAATGTAAAAAAATCTATTTAAATCCTAAAAAATCTCTAAAGCCTATTAAAAATCTACAGAAAGCTATTAAACCCTAAAAAATGCAGACAAATGCAAATGACCACCATAAAAGAGCGCGCGAGACCAGATCGAATCGAACAGAGAACCCCGGGCATCAGAATATTCCAAAATCACTATGCAAGCTAAAAATCACCGAGGAGCGCACAATTTCCCGAAAATAAAACCCTGATGATCTGGACTGGATCTGCCATATCTAGTAAATGAAAACCCAAATCGTAACTCTGATATCCTCTGTCTGTGCATAAATATCATGCGTCTGATTTATGAATATGAATTTAAACCACGAGCCAGATAGGAGAATCGGTTGGTCAAATTTTAGGGTGCAACAGCTGCCCCTATTCAAGCGACTTGGACCTGAAGGGTTTGAAGAGCGCTCAGCCTTCAAACATTCGGAGGTACGAGACGGTTGAATACAAATAAAACCCGAAAATTTGCCAACCGCGAGAATATACTGTAAAATTGCTTGGGGAATAAACTCCAGAACAGCCGAGTCCAGTCATTACGGCACCAAACTGATCACTCATCTGATGAGGAACTCCTGATTTTAACGCCAATTACCTGTGATACCGTATATAACAAACCCTAGGGTTGCAACAAAACACCTGATCCTTTCACATTGCCTACTGATAGGCAGGTAGAGAAATATACTTACATCACCCAAAGATGGACGGGAAGACACCCTGATTGATGAAACGAATCAATACTCGCATCGTCTAAGGGTAGACGGGAAGACGCCATTAATCTCGATACTCACATCGTCTAAGGATAGACGGGAAGAAAGCCTGATCGCCATACTCACATCGTCTAAGGATAGACGGAAAGACACCATTAATCTCCATACTCACATCGTCTAAGGGTAGACGGAAAGAAAGCATTAATCTCCATACTCACATCGTCTAAGGGTAGACGGAAAGAAAGCATTAATCTCCATACTCACATCGTCTAAGGATAGACGGAAAGAAAGCCTGATCGCCATACTCACATCGTCTAAGGGTAGACGGAAAGACATCATTAATCTCCATACCCACATCGTCTAAGGATAGACGGAAAGAAAGCATTAATCTCCATACTCACATCGTCTAAGGATAGACGGGAAGAAAGCCTTCGATACTCACATCGTCTAAGGATAGACGGAAAGAAAGCCTGATCGCCATACAACACCATCCCTCGAATTTCAGAATCCTTCTGTCTACGGGAATTGCTGGAAAGATCAATATCCTTGAAGGGGCCACATCGTCAGTATGGACCGACGGGAAGAAAACCACCTTCAAAGAACCATGTCGTCAATAAGAATCGACAATCACGAAAACTGAACATTCTTCGAAGAGCCTCGACATCAATAAGGATTGACGGTCAGAAAAGTCCCTCTTGAAACGTCATCTCATCCAATAAACAGAAAGAAAACCACTATCCGAAATATCGTTTTGAAACCCCTCAACAACCGAAGATATCCGGAGAAGACTCGCTGGGGAAACACACCATCTGTAGTCCGACGATAAGAAACCCGCTGAAAAAAATCACCTGCCACTTCACATCGTCTACTGATAGACGGGAAGAAAAGCCACTTAGAGAACCCCATCTTGGCACCCTACTGAAATCACCTGCAACTTCACATCGTCTAAGGATAGACGGAAAGAAAACCATGTTCAAACTCAAGACGTCTAATGATAGACGAAGAAATCCACTTATTGGAGGAACACATCGTCAATATGAATTGACGGGAAGAAAAGTCTGCCGATACCAGATGACTGATTGATCAAAGCACAACTATTGTATGATCTGAGATACAAATAAACCGCTGAATTGTCTGAACACTGCTGCTGGGTAAATGCCCCTGTACTGATCACAGAGTAATTCACGCGCCATGTGAGGCTGGTAGAAAACCCGACTTATGCTTCGTATGCATATGCATATGCTTTAATCTTTCTACGGCGTAATGCTCCATTCAGGATGGAAATGCTACGCATTTTGAAAATGACATGCAAGTATGATGCAGATATGATAATGCATGCAATATGCTAACGCAGGCTCGAGCTGCCGGAGAAAGCTGGGTACAGAAAACCACTTCGGCAACATAAATGCTGAAGACAAAGCCAACCCCGCTGGGGATAAACCGGATATCACAGGATCATCCCAGCAAAATAAATGCTGGGAGAGTGAAATCAACTCCGCTGGGGATATTGGGAACTTAACCGAACACCTCGACGAAGTAATACCCTGCTGGGGAATATAACTCTGTTGTGAAATAGCGGATGCGCCAAGTGTGACTGGACTTCCCTAGGGATAGCTTACCCGTGCCAATGAAAAATTGGGCTTTGCTGGAGAAAATAGACGGAGTCTTCCTGCGTATTGCCGAAAATTGGATTTGGAAACTGATGCGCCAACACGGATGGGCCTCACAGTGATCGCCGACACGGATCTATGCTTTTAGGCTATCTGTGATGGGTCAGGTACACCTGACGCTGGAAAACATTCTGCCTGAATACACAGTCTCCTGGTGGAAGAGTCAAAGGATAGTGACACGACTTCCCGCATTTGTCTCGCTCTCGAAAATCGACTGAATCTGCTTGAATAACTCTGAATGACCCTGCTGATACGGAGAAGAACAATCCTTTCGCTCCTGATATGCCCCAGCCTACGGGGCCTCTGTGGGGATAGTCCTCGAAAGGAAATCTGCAAATTTGTTCTGATGGTCTGATATGACATGCTCCAGCATTCTGAACCTCGGAGAGATACTTCACCTCAAATGCTTCTCGAATAAAGAACTTCTGCGCTCTTAAGATGGCCTGCCCCTGACTGCGATGACCTCGCTCCTGATTATCTGATTCAGAGTAGTGCCCCTGACTACAACACATTTACCTGAATCTCAACCTGATTGCCCCAGGATAATTGACTTCGAAAGGTTGACTTGACTGGGGATTACGATAGTAGCTTACCCTGCTCTCGGAACATTCGGGCGCTCTGCATTCTATCCTGATCGTACTTCCCACTGTAGGAAGCTTTTCTGCTGTCAAGCGCTTACTCGCAAGTAAAACAAGTTGTTCTGCGTAAAAGATGTATTAATGCAACACATATGACAACTTTGACATCCAATCTGTTCACTGGGAAAAGGAAAAAAAACAGTTTATGGCATAAAATGCACAAAACATTTATCAACATTAGTACCAACATGGTAAGAGGAACCCTTTCTGGAGTCAGAATCGACGCGACCTTTACCGAAGTATGCTTTCGAAACAACCTGCTTCAATTAGGACTTTCGAAGGTTGTAACGTGGTCAGGTTCACGGTTTGGAAGGAAAGGATAAAGGCTCAAAGTTTATTTTAACCCACCCATTCTCCTTGATGTTCTCCCATCCTACGTTTGGCTAATTCGACCTTAGCGCTCACCTCTCGGAGGCTGAAAGATAGGAGTGATAGTTCGAGAAATCTTTTGGATTTTTGGGAGTGACAGCCACGCACCTTTCGTCTTTGACACTTGAGGTCACACGACTCGTATTTCCTTTGAGGATTTTTCTTTTGATCCTTTTCATCTTTTTCTTTTCATATCCCTAACTTTTGCCTGGACTGACTCTTTTGAGTTTCTTTTGATTTTTTTTTAAGTCCAGCGGGATACCCTCATTTTTGCCTAAGTCAATTGTTTTCTTTTCTTGACTTAGCGGGCTTTTGATTTCTTTTTTTCTCTCTTTTTTTCTTCTTTCGAACAAGTCGTGTGACACTGGTTGTCTGACTTTTTGGGGAATGATGTGACTGCCCCACTCTTGATTGAACCATTGTGGTCTTTTAGGCACGACCTCTAGGGGTGTGATTGATCCTCGAACGGACACTCCTTTTTCAATTTGGACGCTCGGTCAAATTAGCTAACACCTACCCTGCCCCCAGGTTAAAGATGGAGGGTTTTTCGTTTTCAGAAAGAACTCCTACTACTAGGTTCAAAGGGGTTGACAAGGGATTATCTTCCTTATAACTTCGGTGTTTAGGGATTTGAAACAATGCCTGTACATCATCAGCAGGTTTTATTTCAAAAGCATACAATCGGAATTTTGCACGTCGTTCATTTTCGTCATCCTCCCCAGATTCCTCTTAACCAGGCGTTGGACGTTTGTAAAAACAATTAGTGAACACGAATGGATTCAATCAAAACATGCATATTTATTTCATTATCATCAATTGAATGAAAACAACAAGTTTTACAAACAAGCTTGCAATTTAAACAGGAAAGAAACTACAAATGTAAAGACATGACAAGATAAAACAAGAAAAAAACTAGCTTCCGAGAACCGGGCTTTCACATCTGTCCTGCTGCTGAACCAGCTATCTTCACAATCAGTTATTAGAGACAATTCGATGTTGTCTTGATCTGCTTTCAACGACTCAACCAAATTATAGAGCCCCTTCCCCTCATTCAGATGATTTTGGGACCTTCTCGCCCGAAGCTGATTGCTGCACTATCAAGTAGATCCTGCACTTTGTGCTTGAAGGCCAGACAATCTTCAATGTTGTGCCCTTGTGCTCCCGAATGGAAATCACAGCGCTCCTTGATATCATAATCTGCTGGAGGCATACCTGTCAGTGGGGCTAACTTCCTCTTCTCAACCAACTGCAATTGTAGCAACATCTGAAGAAGTTCGGCATACGGCATCGGAGGCACCTTAAATACCCTCAATGGCTTCTGATTTTGAGCTTTTCGCTGATTGGGATACTGCTGCCTTTTCCACTGTTGAGATCGTTGTTGTTGTTGTTGGTATCGGGTTGACTCTTGAACACCCTTCGTAGCAAATACAACATTAGTTTCTTGACTTTCACTGTACTGATCAAGGCACTCCCTATGCTTAGCCATTTTCTTTCTCAGATCTGCCCCAGGAATAGGCAACAGTTGTGGGCCTGGAGATTCTGACACCATGGAGTCCAGGATACGTTTCTGACCTACTGCAACTTTAGAAACATCCGTCATCTTAGCATCGACTGGGATGGGAGCAATACGTGCAGCTACACCGCTCGGCGTGAATTCAATATCGTGCGAGTCAATCAGGTCTTGAACATTGTGCTTAAAAGCATGACAACCCTCAATGTCGTGTCCGAATGCCCCAGAATGAAACTCACATTGCTTACTGGCATCGTACCCATGAGGAAGCGCTCTTGTGGGTGGATCCAACGTTCTCTTTTCAACCAGATTAAACCTCAATAAAGTCTGCAAAAGCTCAGCATATGTTGTAGGCGGCGCCTCAAATATTCTCTTTGGCTTCCCCTCCTGGATCCTCCGTGGAGCTGGATGCATCTTCTGTTGCTGCTGCTCAGGTTCCACAGGCACCGGTGGCGCGAGCTTCTTCACTGCGGCTTCGAATAGTTGATCATCCTCTTTCCTAAGCACATTCTTGACTACTTCCATGATCAAGCTCATTTGGGTCTTCAGCTGACTGTTCTCCTCTTTGAGAATCTTCTGTTCCAGACGCATCTCTTGCATGTCTCTCATCATCTGCCCCAGTTGGCTTCGGACTTCAATCAATTCAAACTGATTCTGTTCCATATCTCTGAAGGAGTTCCTGCAACAAACTGGACGATGAGGAAATGAGACCCCCGGTTCTGATGTACCTGTTAAACGATAACGCAATGCAGAAAGCAAACACATATTCATAACGAGACAAAGAGAAACTCAAGCTATAAGCATACAGACGAACATCTCCCACACATGTATAACCAACAAAAGCAGCACGTTAGCACAAATGAGTACGAATACAATGACCCCAGCCAACAATCTTGGTGGTGGTCCGCAAACACTAGTGCACAAAAGCTAAACGGGTTAGGCGGAGAAAACAGATGCGACCCCCGACACAGGAACCTCTAGAAACTTCTCCCATATTCAACTGAACTCTCCGTTTGCCAATCTTCAGAGCACACACTTCCCGAGGAGTCTTCCATGACATTAACTGACGAACCCACATAACTGGAGGACGGATAATCATTAATCTGAACAAAACCCTGAGGCGTGATGCAAATCCGGCTAGAGTCTAACAGATCTTGAACCTGGCTTCTAAGCACCTTACAATCATTGGTTGAATGCCCCTGTGCCCCAACATGGTACTCACAGCGGGCGCTGGCATCAAAACCTGGAGGATACGGTGGAATCACCGGCTTAGTCTCTTTCGGCACTATCAATCCACTTCTGATCAGATCTGGCAACAACTGACTGTACGACACCGGTAGCTGAGTAAACTGCCTTTCAGGTTTCCTTGGTCTTCGTGGGGCGTGCTGACGCGATCGACGATAGGATGATCGTTGACTTGAAGTGTCTGAAGACCGATCCTGAGATGCTATAGATTCTGATATGACGTCATTTCCTTCTTCCCACTCTTCTTGAGGACTGACAACTGACTCATTCTTGTCAACTGGGACGTAAGGGACATCTCGAAACTTTCCACTCTTAAGTCCTCTCTCAACAAGCTCTCCCATTCTCATCAGGCCCACAAAGCTTGTGCAACCGAACAATTTGTCAAAATACTGGCCTTTCAGAGTACCCAAGAAGATGTCAACCATTTCTCTTTCCGGAAGCGGTGGTTGAACACTAGCGGCCAATTCTTTCCATCTTTGCAAATACCCTCTAAATGATTCATTCTCCGCCTGAGATAATTCTTGCAGATGTACGAGACTAGGAGCCAAATCCAGGTTGTAATCGTACTGCTTCATGAAAGCTCTGGCTAACTCCACCCATGATCGAATCAAATTACTCTCTAACTGCACATACCACCTCAAAGATGCCCCAGTCAGACTATACTAAAAGCAATGGATCATCAACTTGTCATTCCGCACAAACAAAGTCATCCTTCGACAGAACATCATCAAATGCAGCTTCGGACAGCTAACCCCCGTGTACTTTTCAAATTTCGGCACTTTGAACTTATAAGGCAACACCAGGTCAGGAACCAAACACATGTCTACAGCATCCAGGTTAACAGCATCTTTCATTTTCAAAGCTTTTATACCTTCTTCTAACGCTCAGAGTCTTCTATCCCTTTCAAGAGCTCTTGGATCTACCATCCCGGCCATTGGAATATCTCTTCGGTAATTCATCACAGGGATAGCAACACCTTGATTGTTAACAAGAGGAGGACATTCATTTCGGGCAACGAACTGCTCGTGTCAATCTCGGTTCTCAACAGTAGGCTGTACGACTTGGTCTGCAGTAACGTTGTTCGGGAAGTCTTCCATATAATCATACCGATGGTTGGACACCATAGTAAACCCTGTCAAAGTGTTAGGAGCCTGGAAATTGCCTTCAGACATAGCTACCAATTACCTGTAACTGACTACACTGCTTGATTCTGCTCAAATCTGCTTCAGCCCCTTGGTCGTCTTCAACACTCCACTCTTGCCTCAAACAATCCCCCGAGAACCATCCTCTGGTGAAAACAAAGGCTGGATAAGTGCTCTGGCCTGCTAGAGTAATGCTATGCAATATGATTTATGCAGACAGAAATACAAAAAATGCTAACGTGCATGTGTGCATTGGATGCGAATGGTAATGCAATAATGCAATATGATAAATAATACAATCTGTGAACAAAGGGGCTATGTTGTAGCCTGAAGAGGAACCTCTCTGTGATCAAGAACAGAAAACCACCACGGTCACCAGAACCTCATGACACTAACTATCATCTGATACTCAAAATACCAATCCCCTGGTAAGAAATCCATCTGAACCTCTGTATCTGACGAGAAAACCATCTGATAATAGTATCAACCTCAGATAAGAAACCCATCTGATCCAAACAACACACATGGAGATGAATTAAGAACACCGTCTGATAAATACTGAATCATGGTTTCTGAAGGCCAGTTTTCCTGCAATAACCCAATCCCCCTCACAGGTATGATAGACCTAATCCACGGACAAAGGTACGGCATCCTATGCGGTCATCAGCGTCACAGACTTTCATGAGTGACGATACGATTCCTAAAAGGAGTGACATCATCAAGTCATGAAGAGGCCTCACTTAGCTGACTTCCAAATGATCGGTCCCCAGAGTCGACAATCCTCACGTCTGGACTCCCCTCAGATCCTCAGGACCGGAAAGGAGCACCTCTGCGAGAACCTCGTCTGAGCGTAGATTTCGTAGGAAACTGTGCCTGCTCAGCAGACAGGTTCGTCTACTACTCTCCACAACTATATCTAGGTGCATACTCAAGCCCAGGTCCGGCTTCTCACTCATAGTAACATCCCCATCCCACAGCAATAATCATAATAATATAGTGCTGAAAAGTAAATGCGGAAAGGTAAAGGTGCAAGAAAGTAAAGTGCGGAAAAGATAAAACATATATGCACAACACCCAACAAATAAACACCCAAGCGCTAGGATTGACTCGCGTAGGGGATGGGAAACGGTCCCAGCATAAGGGATGGGAAAAGTCCCTAGATGCTATAAGTCCTCAGCAGAGTCGCCAGCTGTCGCTACTGCGAAAATCGGCGCCGGCTTGATAGGAGAGTCGCCACCGTGCGTTATTTATCCAAAAGGAGGGAAAGGAAACGCTCGAAGTAAACCTCGCCAAAACGGGAAAGGTATGGTCATCGTAACCAAAACCTGGATTCGGGAGTCGGTTACGCAAGGGGAAGGTATTAGCACCCCTCACGTCCGTCGTACTCGACGGGATCCACGCTTGGTGTTTATAAGGAAAAGGGTGTGTTTATCTATCTACGCTAATGGTCAGTCTGAAAAGAAAATAAAAGGACAGGACTCGACAGAACATACGGTGTTCTGGGCCTACGTACTCCCTCATGCAATGGGAAAGTCAGAGTCAACGTAGTTCGACTACCTACGTCTAAACGGGGAAAAGGTTGCTCGCCAGGACATCGCATCCTGTGCCTACGTACTTCCACACAGCATGGAAGATCAGAGCAAACGTAGTTCAACTAACTACGGCTAATCTGGGCGCGTTCACACACAGCAGTGAGAAGATAAACTGGTTCTAAAGGTTGGGAACCTACAACTACGATCTGGTCTCAAATGCACTCGGGCAATAGAAAAGGGTAACAATTAGTCGTCAGCGGGAAAGTCTCGATCGCACAGCCGCGAGAGAACAAAAGTTAGTTATTAGTGTGCTCGCTAGGATATCGCATCCTATGCCTACATATCCTCATCTGGTACAAGGAATCAGAGCAGCTGTAGTTCAGCTAACTACGACACAAGCTACTCAAAAGCTCCTACTGAAAGGAAAGGGAAAAGACACCCTAAAACTATAGCTAAAAAAGGGGAATCTACCTACTGTTATCATGCCTGGTTGACCATCCTAATGTCTATCATAACAACTCCGCAGCAGAGAAGTTAGAGCTCCTAAGGGATCATGGCAACAGGACTAAACAGCAAACAGGGATCAACTGCAAAGTAAAGAAATACTGGAAATATGCATGAATGCAACAACTAGACAAACAAGGCACAAAGGCCGCAAACCACAAAGGTAAGGGAGCTCAGCTCTACCAAATACCAACAAGCAAAGCCACTCAATAACAAACAAGCAGAAGGAGGACCACCTCAACTTCTCATGCACACAAAACCTACTTCTAAGATGCACCTACCTCAGAAATATCTAGATGAATTCCTAAGTCTAATGCAGCACAACACCACACAAGTCAAACAACACAAAGAAAAGGCAAACCAGCCTGACAAACCCCTATCTATAAAACAAGAAACTACCCCTGAGCAGGACCCCTAAACAAAACCCTAATCTATCCCTGATCAAAACTCTATGCAAACCCTAAACACATATCTAAGCAGAGCCCTAAGCAAAACCCTAATCAAATCTCTAAGCAAAACTCTAATCAAAACCCTAAGCAAGAGGAATCAATCCCAGTCTCCAAGCTTCAGAACAAGCTTACCGAAGAGAGGGAGCTAAGCAGACAAACTCATAGTGCCTTCCTCAGGAAAGTACCAGGAGGTTACCACTCAGGAATCATATCCTATACGGCTCAACAACTGTGATCAGTTTACATTCCTCCTCAGGAGAAACTAAACTCACATGAAGGCTCCAGCATCATTGGATATTTGAGAAATCCTATCTGAACTAAGGGAACTAAGTGAGCAGACCCATAAGACCTTCCTCAGGAAAGTACCAGGAGGCTTCCACTTAGGAATCGTATCCTATGTGGCTCAACAACTGTGATCAGTTTACATTCCTCCTCAGGAGAAACTAAACTCACATGAAGGCTCCAACATCATTGGATACTTAAGAAATCCTAGATGAACTAGAGGAACTAAGTGAGCAGACCCATAGGACCTTCCTCAGGAAAGTACCAGGAGGCTTCCACTTAGGAATCATATCCCATGTGGCTCAACAACTGTGATCAGTTTACATTCCTCCTCAGGAGAAATTAAACTCACATGAAGGCTCCAACATCATTGGATACTTAAGAAAGAGGTGAGAAGAAAGAATGAAAGTCATTCATAGTGCCTTCCTCAGGAAAGTACCATAAACTCCCTTCAAACTTCAGGATCTCGAACCTCACAAACAGAGAACAAGCTCCTAGACTAGGCCTCAATCCACTGCATCCTTGCAAGCTCCAACAGGACTTCATCCAGCCTCCATCTTCAAGAAGAAACCACAGATCATCAAACCACAAGAAACTATCTCTGAAGTTCAACCACAATTGAACTTCAAAGTCTGAAGCCATCAAGACTTCTCCTATCCTCAAGCTCAGACAAAAAATATCAGAACACCCTACAAAAATCTATCAAAAATCTAAGGGAAAGCTACATGGCTCTATGATCCCAAGATCAAATCTCAAAGCCTAAGTCAACTTCTAAGGCTACTACACAATCCCTAACATATGAATGGTCAAGGGTTACCAACAAGTTGTGAGGTCTCTATTCTCTAACCCTAAAACAATATCAATCAACCTCTAAAAAATCTATGAAAAATCTATGGGGAACATTCATTAGTCTAGTACAACATACTAAAAAATCAGAGCAAAATTCATTACCAGATGAAAGAACTAAAATCAACAAAGTAGACATGCCACAAACCAATTATTCAATATCAATAACAATGCAAAAAATGCAATTAAAATGAAAATGCATGATTAAGCTAATGTTTTTGTACTGTAAAATTCTACATTGAATTACGAGTCTACAGAAAAAAGAATGGAATTATTTGATCGAATCTACTATTTTTTAGGAATTTTCTTCTAACATGCATGAACTAAAAGATATTAAAAAAGTCATTTAAATGGAAAATATGCTAAAAATAGCAAACAAAAATAAAATGATATTTTTATTTTTATTTAATTTTCTAGACATTTATATGAGGTGGTAGAAAAAACAAGAAATTAAAAATCAATTATTTTCATTTTTTTATGAATTATTCAAGATACCAAAACAATTAAAAATATGAAAACAAAAGAATGAAAGAAAATAGAAGGGGGGGGGGGGTGTGGATAGTAGTTTCTCTAGTTATTATTCTAAGGTGGGCCAGCGAGGGGTGGTGCGCCTAGCAAATGGCGCAGGCCCATATGAATCAAGAATTCAGCTGAAAGTGAAAAGAGAAAAAACATGCGTGGGGGGTGCAAGCAGAAACAAAAGACCATTCAATCCCCCTTGGGCCTGTGCCTAGGGGGTGCGTATAGCACTCAGGGCCAAGGCCCAAACCACAATCCACTCTGTCCTCACACGAAGGGGGTGAACGAGTAATTGGAGGTAATCTTCAGCAAACGAGATTGGGCTTTGACCCAATCTGAAACCCTAGTCCAAAACACTAACAACAAAACCCTACTTCCTTCCCCATCCTCACGTTACTGTTCACCCAAACTAACCTAGCCGTTCCCTCATCCTCTCTCTGCAACTCCTCTAACCTAATCTCAAGATCCTTCAACCAAACCCTCTCAGATCAACTCACAAAAACAAGCAAACAAACTAAAGAATTCTAATCTCAACGAAACGAAATCATCTAAATCCATACGCTCAAGCAGAAGAACTAGCTTCACACTTAGATAATGCATACCTGGAGACGAATCAAGAACCAATTCGTGGAGTTCTTGAAGCTTCAAAGGAGGTCGCCGCGAGAGACTAGGATCTGGAGGTTCCCTGGGACTTGCTCGCTCGAACGATCTGGAGAAGAGAGCAGGAGATCTTTCTGGAAAAATCGAGAGTTGCTTGAAGGAGTTGAAGATTGCTGGAAAAAAATCTTGAAGAACGATGGAGGTTGGGCTTCGTTCTGGAAAACTACGTTTGAAGCGTTCTGAAGACCTTGGAGAAATTCTGAGAATCTCGAGTGTCCTCACGATCTGGATACGGAGGAGGATTGAAGGTGTTGGAAACGTGAAACACAATGAAGGTTTGAAGAATTTCTGGGTTTTCTGGAGATTTTATTTGAAGATTGATGGATGAATCTGGGCGAGATGATGCAGTTTCCGGCGACGTTGAGTTCTCCGGTGAGGTATAGATGAAGGTGGATGGAGGAAGATCGGAGAAGAACGAAGGATATCTGGGGATTTTCTGCAAATTTGCAGTTTCCGGTGAGGGACGACGGCCGGAGTTGGTTGGGCGGTGGCCGTTGGGGCGGTTCAGGGCGTCTGCATGCCCGGCGACGAGGGGGTCCGGCGAGAAGGTGGTGAGGATACGTGTGTTGGGAGGTGGCGAGGGGAGCTACGCATGTGCTACACGTGTCTGGGGCGTGGAGAGAGAGGGAGTAGTGGAATCCACGCGTGGCAGAATGAGGGGGTTCTGAGTTGTGTGGTGGTGGGGTCCTCGGTGCAATGCGTGGCACTTAGGCTTTATAGACAAGTGGCGTTTTTTGCTGAATTCTGGACAAAAACAGATGGACTGAAAATTGAAGTGGGCCTCCAAAAAAATCCCCTCTGGGCCCATACGAAAATTAATAAAAAAACTAAAAACTGAATTAACAAAAATATTAAATCTAATTAACCTAATTAAGACTAATCCTAATTAACTAGTGATTAATCCTAATTAAACTAAATGAAGATTAAACTATCCTAATTGATTCAAACAAATTCAATTAACCTAATTAAACCCTGATTTAAATCTAAAAATGATTAAAATCTAATTAACTCCATATTAAACCAGAAAATGATTAAAACTCTACTAATTTCTATAACATCTCTTATTAAAATCCTATTAAAAATCTACCATTTATTTATAATATCTATTTAAAAGAAAAACTATATTAAAACATACCCTATTTATTTCTATTAAAAAACTATTAAAATTCCTATTAAAAGAAAAAACTATAATATTTTCTATATTATCTAAAACAATTAAAAACAATTTTAAAATCTATTATATCCTAAAAATGATAAAACTATTAAATCTATTTAAAACTCTATAAAATTCTAAAAAAAAGATTTAAACTATTTAAAAATGTAAAAAAATCTATTTAAATCCTAAAAAATCTCTAAAGCCTATTAAAAATCTACAGAAAGCTATTAAACCCTAAAAAATGCAGACAAATGCAAATGACCACCATAAAAGAGCGCGCGAGACCAGATCGAATCGAACAGAGAACCCCGGGCATCAAAATATTCCAAAATCACTATGCAAGCTAAAAATCACCGAGGAGCGCACAATTTCCCGAAAATAAAACCCTGATGATCTGGACTGGATCTGCCATATCTAGTAAATGAAAACCCAAATCGTAACTCTGATATCCTCTGTCTGTGCATAAATATCATGCGTCTGATTTATGAATATGAATTTAAACCACGAGCCAGATAGGAGAATCGGTTGGTCAAATTTTAGGGTGCAACAGATTGCCATCACTAAACAATGCCCTGTCAAGAGGAAGACCGTAACCTGCATCAGTAGGGATGTACAAACCATTTCACTATAATTTTAGTTGCTGGTGAAGCTACGGGTTTCAGATGCAGCTTTATAGAAACTGATTGTAGACCTCTCTGGCGCATATCTTCACCTGTGGTTATGTTCATGTCCTGATAGAAAAACACATAGATACTGCTCTCCTGCAACAGTCCCAATTTGCTGTTTGGATTGCTGAAGGTATAGATTTTCACCGTTGAATTTCATTAGTCATCACCACCTACATGAAATAGACGAGAAGTCAATTACGGTTACGCACTCAAGCCAATGTTCTTAAAGTTACAGAACCTGAGCTTTAAAGCTAACGGGTAGGAAGCAAACACATGTGAACCGTAAAGAAGATGCTGATGATGCCTTGGAGGTCACTGAGATCCCGAGAAAATGCAGCTCCTGCAGTGAAAGATGATGCCGGTAACTTTGTTGTTCAAGCCAGGTG
This sequence comes from Lathyrus sativus, assembly GCA_963859935.3. Lineage (NCBI taxonomy): Eukaryota > Viridiplantae > Streptophyta > Magnoliopsida > Fabales > Fabaceae > Lathyrus > Lathyrus sativus. Next base: position 466,126,373 of record OZ012739.1, on the reverse strand, counting down.
GAAGTTTCCTGCAGCGCACCAATGCAAGGTTCAAGCCAGATTGCAACCTGCAGAAATTTACCATTTGCTAATGAGGAAATCATGATGAACACACCAGTCATATGCAAGTAATAACCATGGATTTAAAAAAAAACTTACAGTTCTGATCATTTTTTCTGAATTATTGTCAAGGTAGATTACCTCCCAAAGTCTTTCCTGATCCATACTCTACTAATAAGAACATATAATCCTTTGTGAGTTTCCATCGTTAGAAGCCTCGTGCCGACTTCCAAGGTTGGTACAACCTGATATTAAGAGAGTAAAGTTCAGCAAAATAAGTCTATGGTTATATCAGGTTCATCACATAATTAAGGAAAATCAGAAGACACACGAGGCAATTTCCGAATTTCCCGGACACTTGAAAGTGGAAGAATAAGTAGACAAAAGATTAAGAGTTTAAACTTTGACGCCGCTGCTTGTTATCACGAGGTCTTCGAGTGCAGAGTGGTACAGAAAGGTGGATTAATTCAAAGTGGGGAAAGTATGAAAACCAGAGTGGGTAAAGGTGGATTAATTCATAGTGTTGGAGCTTGTTCTTCACCGTGCCAAGTCTTCATACAGAGTTTCAAAGTAGTGACAGATCCCTGCAATTTTGGCTCCTGTTGATACTCTAGAGATGTATACCCAAGTATCTAGCCACCCATCTCCCAAAGGTTTATTACTCAATCACAGCATGTATTGTCACCATTTCTGCAAAAAGGCAAACGGTTATACGCATACGACAAAAGTCGTAACCTTCATGGCTCACAAAAGAAGAACAAACACCCACCAGACTATGTAATACCACAATTCATTCTGCATAAACTGCTCCAACCGGCACAAAATGGAAAGAATGAACCGTTCACACACCCTTAAAGCCGCGACGTTTCGCAATGTCGTACAGAGCCTGCCAACTCGCGTATCTGCAGCATTACAAACCATGAGTAACAAAAAGGACTTGCAAAACTACAAATAGAGAATGATGAGATGAATTTGATTCTAGAGCAATATCATACCAAGACAAAACCAAAATTTCTTTCAAATAGAGATTGACCTCACTTCATGGGACCACCCCTGCATTCTGGCAATATTCACAAAAGAGAGACCTGCAACATTTACACAGGGAAAAGCAAAACAATTACAAAAAACTGCTAATTGAAAAAAGACAAAAAGGGACAGTCTGCAGCATACAACAAAATAGTATCAGCACAACAACCTACACAAAAGTATACCTCAATATTCATAAAAGTAGCAATAAAAAAATCCACGCGGAAAGTCAATGTACAAGGTACACCCCAGACTGCAATCAGGCAGCAATGAAAAGCAACTTTCTGCAACATTGAAAGGAAAGTTACATCAGAAAATAACAAAAACCATCACAATGAAAAAAGGAGGGGATTTTGGGGAAGAGGTTCTTTCTCATCATCAAAACTCTCATCCCATAGCCTTGAAATAAAACCTGAGAACCATATAACTCGACAAACGAAGTTCAACCCCAGATGACTCTTCACGTAACTCATCCTCTCTTTTTCCCCAACTTTTTTTCCCTTTCGAAGCTCCCAACATCAAAACTCCAATACTCTCCTTCAACTTTCTGAGTTTTTCTCAACAATATCTTCACAACTTTTCATTAACAACCTTCTCATCACTTCAAAACCTTACAAATCCTTCTATTCAAGTACACACAGTCTTCCATAAACCAATCTAGCCTAAAAAAAAACCTTATGTGAAATATCTCCATTTTCATACCACTCATCTCCTCTCCAACCTTCAACCTCCAACCATTCTCATAAACCTTCCCAAACAAAAAACCAAACCGCAACATTCATAACTCAAATCAACAAACTCAGAAGTCAAACCTTCAACCTCTGAACCGAGAAACCCATTCGAATCTTCGCGACCCATTTTCAAAACAACACAACACTCATTTTTCCGTCTGAAACCCTTCAACCCAGATTTAACCACACCGAATCTCCGGCGAAACCACCTTCAACGCCTTTATTCCCCAACCGTCACAGTTCTTGCACCTCAAGTAATATCCACAAATCATCCGTAAATCTTCTTCAAATCACCTAGACCCAACCCCATTTCCTTTTCCAAACTCTCACCTTCAAAAACACACAACCAATCGAAACCGAAACCCATGTTTCTCCTCTTCTCAAACCAAAATCATCATAAACACCAAATTAAACCCGAATCAAAAGTAGATTGTGAACGTGAAGAAAAGTTAGAGGTAGATCTTACACAAAGAAGGTTGGAACAGAGCCTATGGTTCATTTTTGTGAGAGAGTTCCATAACTCAACGTTTCAATTTGTCTGAGGATGAGCCCTTGTTTGTTTTAAAAGAGGAAGACGAAGCTTGGTGCAGTGTCTTTCTTTTCTCGTTTGACCCATTGGTTTTTATGTGGTGTTAGTTGCTAGCGTTTTGTTTTATTGGGTATTAAGTTCCCATGCGGGGCGGTGGGTTTTAAGCCCATTTGGCATCCCCTTTTACTTTTTAAAACCCCGTTTTTTTGGTGAGGTTGAATGGACCTCACGGTCCATAATGATACCTCCTTTGTTTTTCATTTTCCGTATAACCCAACGTACCCCCTTTCTTTCCTCTTGAAACTTCCTTAAAAAAGTTTTAATATAAAGTTTCCATAACGTTTTTAAATAATTTTAGTAAGAACCTCAATGAATTTATGTACAGTTGCTTTTCTAAATCATAATGTTAATATTCTCAATTAATATTGTTAGAATTCTTTGGGTATTTAATTTTGATTTATATTTTCGATTTTATTTTCTTTTATTCAATACGGTTGATGAAGAAGTTTCCACCGTTTAACCATCAAATTATTGGCGTGAAACAAAGGATCCGAGACCACTTTATTTCTCCGATTTTATTTCGATTTTTGGATCGGTGAAGTCTTTTATTCGTAAGCGTCGCGTATCGAAGTTGATAACCTTCTCGATTTCAAATCTATGGTGAATGACCATTGGGGTCATTTTCCGTACTTTGGGATCGTGATAGGCTACCTTCGATTAATCGGCATTATGTTTGCGATTAAGACGAGATCTTATTCTTTCGTGTCCCGATTCGATTCACTAACCATTAAGTTTAATTTCAGTTAAATATTATTGTGAATATTATTGTCATATTATTATTCATATTATCTGTTGCACCTTAAAAATTTGCCCAACCTTATTCACTTGGTTTATGTTTCAATATCATTAGCATTTGCATATAGAGTCATGTACATAGTCTAATCATCTGCATAGCATAGCATAGCAAGGCATCCAACCAGGGACCAAGCATTATTCTCATATCTATGATCCTATCAAGAGGTTATTATCCTGATTCAACCTCATTCAAGTCATCAGAAAAGAATTTGGAAGCTATCAAGGCAATGGAGCAAGCAGTTCATCTATCTCCTAACTGAGGGTGCCTGAGGATCAACAAAGAAATGGTGAGCTGTAGGCTGAGCATGGGGAGTATCTAGACATCTTGGAGGACTTAGAAAGTCATTTGGAGAAGGAGACAAGTCATTGGAGTAGTCACAAGAGTTGTGGATGAAGACAGTCAACTAGGGTTTCATCTGGGTCAACCCTGGGTCAACTCTAGGTCAATTGACTGATTGAAAGGCATTAAGGGCTATTGGAGAGATGTGGGGTTCATCATTTGACTGAAGAATAAGGATATGTTGTTATGCTAAGAAGAATTCAAGAGAAATCAAGGAGAAGAGGAGTCTCTAAATTAGGGTTTCTGTGTAAAATCCCCTAGTTTATGTCAAGTTTCCAAGCAAGATAAGTCAAAATGCAAGCTTCAAATGGATCCTTGGACAACATGAAACTTGTAGAGGATCTCAAGACCTTTAATTTGAGTGGTGGAAGACATCAAGGAGATTTATAGAACTCAAGTTATGGTCCTTGCAAGTTGCAGGTCATCTGAGGTATCTGAAATTTTGTCTGTGAAAGTGACTTGACTTCCAAGCAACTTTTACCCCTCAAGGAGATTTCAAATGAATTTCTGGTCAACATAAGAAGTGTTCCTCATTGTCTTAGCTTTCTATAATGGTATGATATGCCTTCATAGGATGTGTGGAACTCAACTTATGGTCTTGGCAAGCAAAGGGTATTTTGGTCATTTGTGAATTACAGGTCATCTTAACCTATGTCCAAAACTCATACAAGGAGGCCTCAAATGGAAAAATTCCCAACATGAAAGTTGTTCAAAATGTGATTTTAAGTCAAGAAAGAAGGTCATGAATGATTGGAAAAGCTCATAGCATGGAGTTGCATGATTGGTCAAAAGATGAACTAAAAAGGGCTCATAAGTTGAAAAAGTTGAATTTGGAAATTGGTTTGGAGGATCTAGAAATCCAAAATAGGTCATCCAATATATCATTTTGATTGGAAACCTCATTTTAAAGACATTGGTTCATCCACATTTTTAGTTTTAAGCTTAAAAATGGGACTTCCTTTGTAAATTTGCTTCTCGCCTCATAAGGTCACATGGCAAAACCCCAAATAAACAAGGAATCAATGGGCAAGCTTGCAAGGGTTTTTCAGTTCAATCAAAATACCATCTAAGGAGAATTTCAAAGGAGAAGTGAGGAGTGTGCAAGCTTGAACAAAGAATGGCATATGCTTAGCATGGAATCAAAAATCTCATGAGGTGAGATATCCAATTTCTCATTGGATTGTTCCAGTCCCTTCTAGATCATTCTTACACCATCTATAAGTAATTTGGGATGTGCTCAGATGCAGAGGTTAGAGAGAATTGCTGCAGAAAGAGAGATTGAAATCAAAGTTCTTCCATAGCAAGTCAATTTCCAATTCTTCATTTCTTCTCCATTCTGTTCAATTTCTTGATCTGATCCAATTCTATCATCATCATTGAGTGTGTGACAATCAAAATCAGAGGAAATTCAAGTCCAAATCGTGTTCTTAAGTTTCTGCACATTCAACTGTAAGTCAGATTCTGTTATGGTGATCCAAGCCGTTTGAGGAAGAATCATTGCAAACAGAAGCAAGATACCAATACATTGACTGATCCTGGAATCTTACAAGCCTTGAATTGAAGAAAATCGCCTTCTGTTTTCATCATTTTTCCAGGTTGGTACTTTTCTTAATTTGGCTCGAATTAGAGGAAATCTTAGTGAATTGTTAGGGTAGACATATTCTAGGTGGTTAGAGGTTGGTTTCTGGACAGTTTGATGGAATTTGATGAAGATTAATGTGTGTGTGCAATTTCTGTTTGGACATAGAACCCTGTGGATAAGGCTCTAGAACCCTAGGTTGTTAAGGATATTTGATCAGTGTGAGGTCAGGAAGAGTTTGATGCATTAATTTTGTTGATTAGTGGTGATGGATGGGATGAGCATTCTTGGATTTCAGATCGGGTTCGATGATATAGGTGATATAAATTGATGTGGATGACATGAGTGAATTCAGGATGAAAAATGGATCATGTTAGGCTTTTATTTCGTGAATTTTGATTAAGAATTGAGAGGATGCGAGTGTTGACATTGGAGGTTCCAAGCTTGAGCTTCCATGGAGTTTTGGCTCCAAACTGATTCAAATGGGGAAGATGGATCGTATACCATTGGATGCGCGTGGACCATTGACCAAGGGATCAAATCGTGTGGACAAGATTTCGTTTCAGACTGTGAGGACTTGGCTAGCATGTGAAACGCTGCGTTTCACTAATGGTACCGTTCTGGGCCTTGGATCAACATTCCTATGCACACCCCCTTTTGGATAAGCCCAACCATTTCCACGTGATATTGTTGCTTCCTGCACCGAGTTCTTTGTTATTTTTCTGGCATTTTTCCATTTAATTTCCTGAAGCGCATTGGGCCTGGTGATATTACTATTCGCACCCCACATTCCTCAGCCCAACTGAATATGAACTGCTATTCTCACCCCTCCCATTTATTTCTTCATATTTCTTCTTATTTTCTTTTCACTTTTTCATGCATTTTATAAAAATCACATAAAATTGAAAAATCATTATTTTTTGATGATTCTTTTTGCATATTTTTCTTTAGGATGTCTAGAAAATTATAAAAAAATAAAAATTGCATTTTATATTTTATTTGATATTTTTCCCATATTTTCTAAATAAATAGCATTTTAAATAGTTTCATTTAATACATGATTTTGTTAATTTTTGTTCTATTAGATGCTTTAATATTTTTTGTCCATTCTTTTTAGGTTGTTTAGTTTAGACTTTGAACTTGTAGATTCATTTTAGTTCCCATTTTTAGAAATTAATTTTAGGTGATTAGTGTAAGTATGAATAACATGGATAAAATTAGGGTTTTTTAGGTGATGACTTAGGATATTTGATTCTTTTCCCTTAGGACTTAGGGTTTGACTAGTTTAGTTATGGGATTATAGGGGCTATGGGTAGTTATTAGATCCCTTAGAAAGAGTCAGGATTCCCCTACTGCTATTAATATTCTGTATATGTCTGATTGACTGGTGTGGTGTGCCCTCTGGGGATTATTGCTTGCTTGCTTGGGTATTGGGGTTGTCTGGGGACTTAGGAGAGCTGAAGACTTGAGAAGATGAAGGCCACTGGAGATCCAGATGTTGAAGATCAACTTCCAGAGTTGAAGAGAAGATTCTTGCTAGCAGATGCTGAGGAACTAGGGTTTAGGAGCTAGGCAGAGCCCTAGGTTAGAAAGTTTGTTTCTCAAACAGGGATTGCCTTGTCTGCATCCATTCTTCTCTGTGATTCAGAGTCTCTCTAAGACACTCACCCCCTTCCTTTGGAAGGCTTGGTGATAGTGTCTAAGAGATAGAACTCTTGAGAGAAAATGTCATATGTGTTAGAAGCAGTCTGTTCACCACCCTTAGTAGTCAACTGATTGCTTAACACCCAATTCACTCTTATGATTGATCCCTCATCCTGGAGGTTTGAACTTGAAGAAAAGCCCTTGCAGATAGAAGACTGATGATCAAAACCCTTACCTGAAGGCCATTAAGATGGAGATTGATGCTTGTTGAAGCCCATAGCTGATGGGAGATTACTTGGAGTCAGATGTTGATCCAGAGCTGCTGAAGCTGTGTGTTTTATTGCTGTATTTCATTTCTGATGTATTGATTGGTTTTCTGGACTGTATTGTTTGCTGTCTACCCTGCTGGGTTGAAAGTGAAGTCTGTTCACTTTTGCCTATTGTTTTCTAGGTTCGAGGTTGAGTGGGACTCCCTTGCCTCGCTTGTACTGTTGCATCCATGCATTTTACTGTTTTACTGTATATATCTGGTTTTGTTTCTGTTTCTGCCTATCCCGTAGGATCTCTGTTTCTCTCTGTGCAAGAGAGGAGCATGATAGACACTAGGTCTTAACCCATGCATGATAACATTAGGTTAGTTTGTTTCCCTTCGCAACCGTAGGTTAGAGTTCTGTCTCTTCTTCCTCAAAACAAACAGAAAAACACGTAAAGATTTCAAACTCAATAAAAGACACTTCTTCCGTAAAAGAATGTGCACTCATCAAGACGTCATTTTTGTCCGCTTGGACTGTCAATCAAGAAAACCTTTTTCAGAAGAAATAAAATCAACCAAGACAAGCTTGTGTCGTACGTGGCCCAAACTACGTTTGCTCTGATATTTCATGCTGTATGAAAGTACGTAGGCATAGGATGTGATGTCCTAGCGAGCAACCTTCCCCTCCTTTCCCGTAGGTAGGCGAACTACGTTGACTCTGATTTCTCGTTCCAGGCGGGAATACGTAGGCATAAAGTGTGATACTTTGCCGAGTCATTTTTATTTTCATTTTATTTTCTTTTTAACCCCTGACCTATAGTTTAGATAGAATAACAATCCATACCCGAAAACAAGCGTGGATCCCGTCGAGTACGACGGACGTGAGGGGTGCTAATACCTTCCCCTTGCGTAACCGACTCCCGAACCCAGGTTTTGGTTGCGATGACCATACCTTTCCCGTGTTGTGCGAGGTTTACTCTGAGCGTTTCCTTTCCCTCCCGTGGGATAAATAACGCACGGTGGCGACTCTTCTGTTCAGCCGGCGCCGATTTTCGCAGTAGCGACAACTGGCGACTCTGCTGGGGACTGCGATAGTTCTTATGCATTTGGGATCCAACGTCCCTTAAGAGAGTCAATCCTAGCGCTTGTTTGCCCGTCGAGGAATTTGTATGGATTTACGTTTCTGTATTTACCTTTCAGCATTATATTATCATTATTATTGATGTATTGTGGGGTTGTGACGGGTGTTCCATGATGGAGAGATAAGCCGGACCTGGGCTTGAGTGCACCTAGAATTAGAGTAGAGATTAGTGGGCGCGCACGTGCTTTGCATGTCCTAGTGTCCCGCGAAATCTACACTCAGACGAGGTTCTTCTGGTTGGCCTCCTGTCCTGCCCTTTGGGTGGCTTGGGTTGCTGGTTAGTTGGATTGTCGACTCTGGGGACCGATCATTTGGAAGTTGGCTAAGTGAGGCCTCTTCAGGAATTAATGATGCCACTCCTTCTGGGAATCGTATCATCAATCCTGAAAGTCTGTGACGCCGACGACCGCATAGGATGCCGTACCTTGTGCCAGTTATAGGGCCACCCACCTGTGAGGGGATTCAGGGATATGCAGGTAGCTAGACCTTCAGATACCGGTTATTTCTTGATCAGAGATCCTGGGTATTTATGGAGAAGTTATGAGGTTTGTCAGAGACTATTTGGAGATGTGTTATAAGGTCTGTCAGAGACCAGTTGAAAAGTTTGGAGGTTTGTCAGAGATCTATTGGAGCTATGATTTGAGGTCCATCAGAGACCAACTAGAGTTATATTGTGGGTCTGTCAGAGGCCATTATTGGAGCTTTATTTTAGGTCTATCCGAGACCAGGGTTTGAGGACTTCTAGAGAGCCTATCTGAGACTTCTTGATAGGGTTCAGGCTATCCAGCTACGACATTTGGTCCCTGCTGCATGTCACTTGCATTGCATTGTTTGCATACTCATCATCATGGCATCCTACTAACGTGTGTCTGTGCTGCAGGTGCATTTGCATTCCCCCGATTCTAGTGTCTGGACTCCCGAGTATTTGATCATGGCTGGTTTGAGGATGACTGTTGCGTATAAGCTACCTGTCCCCGATATTACGCCACTCCTGGGTCTGATTTCTCTTGCAAACGAGGATGTCCGTAGAAGCTTCAGGCAGAGTTACGGACGGTTGTTGGGTTTAGTGCGCAGGTCTACTGAGGATGAATTGAATGGGCTGTACACATTAATGCAATTCTATGACCCGGCTTTGAGATGCTTCACGTTTGCGGACTTTATCTTGGGGCCCACTATGGAGGAGTATGTAGAGTTTACTGAGCTACCAGTTCAGAATGCAGTCCCTTTTATTCACTCAGCCGCTGAGCCCAATTTGGAGGATTTAGCCAAGGCCCTGCATATGAATGCTTCTGACTTGTTGGTAACTGCATGGCGAGGGGTCCCGGGTTTTTCTCTTCAATTTCTGGTTGGTAAGGCTCAAGAGTATGCCAAGAATGGGTGTTGGGTGGTCTTTAACGCTATTTTGGCCCTCTGCATTTATGGGATAGCGTTGTTCCCTAACTTCCCAAACTTCGTGGACATGGATGCATTTCATCTATTTGCTGCCAGTAACCCAGTACCAACACTGATCGGGGACTTTTACCATTCGATGCACTACAGGAATGAAAACAGGAGAGGCAAGAATGTCTCCTGTTGCGTACCTTTGCTGTATATGTGGTTCAAGAGCCATTTTCCATCAAGGGGACCTTTCAGGGATAACGCAATTACGCCCGACTGGCCAGAGCATATGATGAGGTTAACTTCCGAAGACGTTGATTGGTTTGACAGAGATCTGCTGGGATCCGAGCTTATCTTCAGTTGTTCTGGTTACCCTAATGTTCCGCTGATAGGAAGGAAAGGGTGTATCAACTACAACCCTTCTCTGTTCATTCGCCAATTCGGATATGCCTTGAAGAACCCACCAAAGGAGGAAGAAGTACAGGAATCTCTGTACTTCACCGGTGACGTGAAGGGGGAGTTACTAGCCAAGCTGCGGCATGCCTGGACGCGTATTGTCCGAAGAGGGAAGCCGTTGTTAGGAAAGAATGACTGTCAGGCCTATGTACCTTATAGAGTTTGGATTCAGGAGAGAGCCAGTCAGTTGGGGATGCCATTTCCAGATGCACCAATTCTTGTTCCTATTCCGGTAGCAGAACCCAATACCGTTTCTAGGAAAGCCTACGAGCAGGTTGTGAAAGAAAAGGAAGCCTTGTTGAAGATCAACAAAGGGTTAGAGCAAGAGCTAGCCCAGATACGCAGTGAGAAAAACAAGGCCGTTCATGCTTTCCAACAGCAGATTGAGATGTTAAACAAGTTAGGGGCTGAGTTGACTGAGGAGAGGAAAAAGCGCGAACGTCTGGGGCAAGAGTTCAGAAGCTCCCATGACATGCTGGAATCCAAAAAGAAGGCGCTCGACGCAGCACACCGAGAAATCTCCTCTTGCAATAAGACTTGGAATGCTACACTCACCAACAATAAGAAGAGGGAAGATAAGCTGAAGCAGCAAATCTCCGACCTCGAAGAGAAGTTGAAGTCTAGCATCAAGAAGTGTGAGGAAGAAGTGATGACCCGGTATAGTGTCCAGCATGCACTGAACAAGGCAATTATATGCAGAGATGAAGCGGTGTCTCAGAAGCGAAAGCTAGAGGATTGCTTCGGAGAAGCAACACGGGAAGAAACTGCTGAGGACGCGCGTCGTGTTCTTAAGAGAAGGAATCAGTTGGTAGAAGGACTGCTCACCCGACCAGGTCACCCAGAGACCAAGAAGTTGATAGAAGAATACCAGACTTTTGGGAGAATCTGATCATTTCATGTAGTAACTTGTAGTAACTTATATGCTTTATTTGCATAAGTGCTGACCATCACCAGGATTGTTGGTTGAGGTTATGCCTTCTTATCGTATTCTTCGCGACATTGTATTCTGGTTTTCTCAGCAATATACGAGGTTTTCTATGATTCAGCTCCGATACTCCTATTGTCAACACTGTCACTGCACAGGCACCTTCACACTAGAACTGGGGGAATGAATTTCCCTAAGGCACAGACACAATGCATAGCATGCATATTCATATTGCATTTCAGGTAATCTTTGAATAAGTGTCTTACTTCCTGCTCTGTACCAGGTATTTTCCAGGATTGCAGATCAACACCCGCACCGCTATTCTACCCGCACCAACTGTCGAAGAATCATGGATCAAATGCAGAACGAGATGCAAGATGTGCGCGAGAAGCTCGCTCTCTTCATGCAGACCATGGAAGCGATTGCGAAAGGGCAGGAGAATTTGCAGGCCATGGTCCAGCCTCTGTTGGCCCGAAACGCTGGTCATGGTAATGAAGATCATCAGTCTGTACGGGTCGATACTGTTCACGGAGACGGCACTCCCACGCCAGTGGCTCCGCCTGTAGTCAATACACCTGCTGCTAATGTCAACAACGCTACCGCCGCTGGGAATGGTAACGTCGGAGTTGGAAATGAGACTGCTGTCCATAATGTTGGGCTGGGTGATGTCAATTTGGGAGATAATATGGGAGGCAACGCCTTCGTCAATGCTGGATTCGGATTCAACGATCAGGGGTTCGATAACACTGGGAAGTATGGCTTTAATGCTCAAGGCTTTGGGCAAGACGGTTATGGCGCGACCAATCAGGGTTACAGAGGCTTTGGAAACGGAAACGGTACTGGATTTATGGCTTTTGGTCCTGCTGGAGGTGTTCAAGGGTACGGCAACAGGGGCCGAGGTCCGGGGATGAATCAGATAAGAGCTGGACGTAATAATGGATATGATGGGTATGGAGCTGGAAATGGTATGTGGCAAGAAGATCAGCAGGAGGACGCCTTCTCTGGAGGAGGTTTCGAAGGGACGATGGATGATTCCCAGAAGATTAGAATGCTGGAAGAGCAGATGAGGGGAGTCCTAAACCAAAGTGCTGTGGGTTTGGACATGGCAACAATGGGGCTGGTACCTGGCTTGAGGGTGCCAATTAAATTCAAAGCTCCTGCGTTTGACAAGTACAAAGGAGACACATGTCCAAAGGTGCATGTCCGAGCTTATTACAGAAAGATGTCTGCATACTCAACTGATGAAAGAATGCTAATGCATTTCTTTCAGGATAGTCTGTCGGGCCCTTCCCTAGAGTGGTACATGGGGCTGGAGCCAACTGATATCAAGACGTGGAAGCAATTAGCAGAGGCATTTGTAGCCCATTACAAGTATAACAGCGACTTGGCACCCAATCGGGTCCAGTTGGCCGGGCTGTCGCAGAAGAAGGGGGAGAGTTTTAAGGAGTACGCACAAAGATGGCGCGATATGGCTGCCAGGGTCCGTCCTCCGGTAGAAGATAAGGAAATGAATGACATGTTTGTCGGCACATTCACAGGTCTGTTTCATGATATGCTGTTTCACACGTCTCTGGCCAGTTTTTCAGACCTAATTCTGATGGGGGAAAAGATCGAACGTAATATTAAGCAGGGAAAGTTCCAAGTCGAGGAATCAACTGCATCTGGCAGTAATAGGAAAGCTTATGGTGGGCGCCGTCAGGGCGAGGCAAGCGCAGTATTTGGAGGCCGAGGCCGAGGCCGAGGCAGGGGACGAGGTCAATATCGTCAGCCGCAACAGGTGGCGAGTGTTACTATCCCGTATCAGCAACAACCACTCCAGCAACAACAACCGGTTCAGCAGCAGCCAATGCAACAGCAGCAGCAGCCCCAGCAGGGGACACAGCAAGCTCAGCGAAGGTTCCAGGGTAATAAACCAAGAAGAGTGTTTGAGAAGCCTCCCTCAACCTATGCAGACTTGTTGCAGACATTGTTGGGATTGAATCTAGTAGAGAAAAGAACTCTGGCACCAATAACGGGAGCTCCCCCGTTTGGTTACGATGCAAGCAGGAACTGCGAGTTTCATTCTGGGGCTCCGGGTCACGATATAGAAGGTTGCCATGCTTTTAAGCATGTTGTGCAGGATCTTTTGGACAATAAGACTATCAACTTCGGAACGGCAGGTCCAAATATAGTGCAGAAGCCCATGCCTAATCATGGGGCAAACGCCATTCTAACTGAGGAAGGGTTGAATCTGATTATGAATGTTGAAGATTTAAAGACGCCGCTGAGTGAGATAAAGAGCCGACTGTTGCAAGGAGGTGTTTACCCAGGGTGTAACGAATATTGCTTAGACTGTTGGACCCTACCTGGAGGGTGTGATGATTTGAAGAAAGGCATTCAGACTTTAATTGATGAAGGTACATTGCAGTTTGATCAAGCAGCCACTGAAGAACCCGCAGGGGTAGTAACAGATAACCAGAATGATGTGGCCACTGTGACAATTCCTCGGAAGACGATCACTATCGCAGCGCCAGCTCAGCGCCCACCGATCACCATAACTAAGGCAGGGCCGATCCCGTACGAGAGTACGAAAGCAGTCCCATGGTCATATGGGTTGGAAGTATATTGTGACGGAATCAAAATTGATGTCAATAAGCAGCCAGCCGAGACTGTGGATAATGTTGTTGGGTCGGGAGGTATGACAAGGAGTGGCAGGATTTTTATATCTCCTGAAGTGGAGGCTGAAAGACTAGCGAAAGGAAAAGGGAAAGCGGTTGAAAATGTTCCAGTGCAGGCGAGTGAAAAAGAAGCAGCATCGAAGGATGTAGAAGAGTTCATGCGCTTGATTCGAAAAAGCGATTATAAGATTGTGGAGCATTTGCAGCAGACACCGTCCAAGATATCTATTCTGTCGTTGCTGTTGTGTTCGGAAGCCCACAGAAATGCGTTGCTGAAAGTCCTGGATACTTCTTTTGTACCCCAAGACGTCTCCGTGAATCAGTTGGAAGGAGTGTTGGCACATGTGAATGCAGGCCACAGCTTGGGCTTTACCGATTTCGACTTGACTCCGAAAGGAAGAGATCATAACATGGCACTACATATATCTGTTGAGTGTAGGGGATCAGTAATGTCGCACGTATTGGTTGACACCGGATCATCTTTGAATGTGCTGCCCAAAAAGGCGATGATGAAGCTGGATGTTAGAGGAATTTTGTGTACACCCAGTGATTTGGTAGTAAGAGCATTCGACGGCACACGAAGAACAGTCTTTGGATCAATCACATTGCCTCTACAGGTGGGGCCGGAGGTGTTTGCCACTGAATTTTATATCATGGATATACAGCCTGCGTACAACTGCTTGCTTGGAAGACCCTGGATTCATGGGGCGGGGGCAGTCACGTCCACCCTGCATCAGAAGTTAAAGTATATGGTCGGAGACAGCGTAGTCACCGTGTGCGGAGAAGAAGACATCCTGGTCAGCCATCTGTCGTCATTTAAATATGTGGAGGTCGACGGAGAAATCCACGAAACGCCCTGCCAGGCGTTCGAAGGGTTACGTATCAAGGACAAAGGTCCCGGGCCGAGCAAAGCGTCGGAGATAGCCGTCTCATCGTATAAAGAAGCTCAAGCTCTAGTAGGAGCAGGAGAAGTAAAGGGCTGGGGCAAAGTGCTGGACATTCCTGTGAAGATGGACCGGTTCGGGCTGGGATACCAACCGTCGTCATCAACTCATTCCGTGGGGGCACCCCGTTTCAGAAGGCCAATCACCATCTCTGCCAGTGGAGTATGTCATGAAACTGTCAATGCTGCTTCGGAGTCTGACGAAGGAGACAGCGACTGTGATATGGATGCCTGGATTCAGCCAAGCACGCCAGGACAAGGACTGTGCAACTGGTCTATTCAGGAGCTTGTTCCTGTGACTTTTAAGCAGTAATGCTTTGCTTTATTAATTGTTGAACAATCTGATGTCTTGCTCGGGGCATCATGATTTGCTTAGGGTTGTGTTGTTATAAACATTGCGTGTTAATCATTAAATAAATGGCGTTTTTTCATGTGCAAATACTGTAATCCCTGTCTTTCTTGTTTTATATTTTTCAATAAAATGGCAACGTGGTTATTCGCTTTATACGAATTTTGAAGCACTTAACCATTCCTTTTGCAGGATAACATTTTCAGATGACATCCTTGAACCACCTATGACTCGTCCCGACTTTGAGCACCCGGTGTTTCAGGCCGAAGAAGAGGTTGTCGAAGATAGCGACGTTCCTGAAGAACTGTCTTGGTTAGTAAAGCAGGAGGAAAGAGCCATTCTGCCTCACGATGAGGTCATCGAAATTATCAATTTGGGGTCGGAAGGGGTTGAGAAAAACATTCGTATCGGAGCCGCGCTGCAGGATGATATCAAGCGGAGACTGGTTGAAATGCTCCAAGAGTATAGCGACATATTCGCTTGGTCGTATGAAGATATGCCAGGGCTCGATACAGATATGGTCGTGCATCGCCTGCCACTGAAAGAAGATTGCCCGCCGGTCAAACAAAAGCTTCGCAGAACTCGACCAGATATGGCAATGAAGATCAAAGAAGAGGTTCAGAAACAGTGGGACGCTGGTTTCCTGGCTGTGACGAAGTATCCTTCATGGGTTGCCAACATCGTACCAGTGCCCAAGAAGGATGGCAAGGTTCGAATGTGCGTAGATTATAGAGATTTGAATAAAGCAAGCCCAAAAGACGATTTTCCACTTCCTCACATTGACGTGTTAGTTGATAATACTGCTCAGTACTCCGTATTCTCCTTCATGGATGGCTTTTCAGGCTATAATCAGATTAAAATGGCGCCAGAGGATATGGAGAAGACTACTTTCATAACGCCTTGGGGAACATTTTGTTACAAAGTGATGCCCTTCGGTTTGAAAAATGCTGGGGCAACATACCAGCGTGCGATGACGACTCTTTTTCATGACATGATGCATAAAGAGATCGAAGTTTATGTTGACGATATGATTGCCAAATCCCAGACGGAGGAGGAGCACCTGGTGAATCTGTTGAAGCTATTTAAAAGGCTTAGGAAGTTCAGGCTAAGGCTGAACCCTAATAAATGCACCTTCGGGGTGAGATCGGGTAAACTGCTGGGGTTCATCGTAAGCGAAAGAGGAATAGAGGTCGATCCTGCTAAAATAAAAGCAATTCAAGAAATGCCGACGCCTAAAACAGAGAAAGAGGTACGCGGGTTTTTAGGGAGGTTGAACTACATCGCCCGGTTCATATCTCACCTAACGGCCACGTGTGAACCATTATTCAAGCTGTTGAAGAAAGATCAAGCTGTAACGTGGAACGAAAACTGTCAAAAGGCGTTCGATAAAATAAAGAAGTATTTGCAGGAGCCTCCTAATCTGATACCCCCAGTGGCAGGTAGACCCTTGATAATGTATTTGACGGTTCTTGAGGGAAGCATGGGTTGTGTTCTCGGTCAACACGACGAGACAGGGAGAAAAGAGCATGCAATCTATTACCTGAGTAAGAAGTTTACAGACTGCGAGTCTCGGTATTCAATGCTGGAGAAAACTTGTTGCGCGCTAGCCTGGGCCGCCAAGCGTTTGAGGCAGTACATGCTGAATCATACAACCATGCTCATCTCGAAGATGGATCCTATCAAATATGTGTTTGAAAAGCAGGCGTTGTCAGGGAGAATTGCCCGTTGGCAGATGGTCTTGACAGAATATGATATTCAATACGTCTCACAAAAGGCTATAAAGGGGAGTGTGCTGTCTGAGTATTTGGCGGAGCATCCTATTGAAGAGTACCAATCGATGAGATTTGATTTTCCTGACGAGGATATCATGTACCTAAAGATGAAAGATTGTGAAGAGCCGTTGCCAGACGAAGGACCAGAGTTGGGTTCTAAATGGAAGATGATCTTTGACGGAGCTGTGAATGCTTACGGTAGCGGAATAGGGGCAATCATCACTACGCCACACGGGTCGCACATCCCGTTTACTGCCCGATTGACCTTTGTCGTTACCAACAATGAGGCCGAATACGAAGCTTGTATATTGGGGCTTGAAGAAGCCATCGATTTGCGAATCAAACATTTGGACGTATACGGAGACTTAGCTCTGGTCGTGAATCAAATCAAAGGGGAATGGGAGACACGTAAGCCCAACTTGATACATTACATGAATTATGCAAGGAGATTGTTGCCTTTCTTCGACAAGGTGGAATTGCATCATGTACCGCGGGCAGAAAATCAAATGGCTGACGCTCTGGCCACTTTGTCTTCCATGTACAAGGTCAACTTCTGGAACGAAGCTCCCCGAATTATTATCTCCCGGCTGGACAGGCCAGCTTATGTATTTGCCATTGAGGAAGCATCTGATGACAAACCATGGTATTTCGATATCCTTAATTTCCTGAAGAATAAAGAGTATCCGGCTGGAGCATCCAGTCGAGATCAGAAGACTCTCAGGAGATTAGCGGGAAATTTCTATTTGAACCCGGATGGCGTCTTATACAGAAGAAACCACGATTTGGTGCTGTTGCGTTGTGTAGACGAAAAAGAGGCAAAACTTCTCATGGAGGAAATACACGAAGGTACCTTTGGTACGCATGCTGGTGGGCATGCTATGACGAGAAAACTGCTGCGGGCAGGTTATTTTTGGCTGACCATGGAAACTGATTGTTTCAAGTTTGCAAGGAAGTGTCACAAGTGCCAAATCTATGCTGACAAGATCCATGTGCCTCCTAGTCCTCTCAACGTGATGTCATCGCCATGGCCATTCTCGATGTGGGGAATCGATATGATTGGAAAGATCGAGCCGACAGCTTCTAACGGGCATCGGTTCATCCTAGTAGCAATCGATTATTTCACCAAGTGGGTGGAAGCGGCGTCTTACGCAAATGTAACGAAACAAGTGGTGGCCAGATTCATCAAGAGAGATATCATTTGCCGATATGGGATTCCCGAGAGGATAATCACGGATAATGGTTCAAACCTGAACAACAAAATGATGAAGGAGCTCTGTCAGAATTTCAAGATCGAACATCACAACTCCTCACCTTACCGACCCAAGATGAATGGCGCTGTAGAGGCGGCCAATAAGAATATCAAGAAAATCGTTCAGAAAATGGTGGTGACCTATAAGGATTGGCATGAGATGCTACCTTTCGCTTTGCACGGTTATCGTACGACGGTACGCACATCAACCGGGGCAACTCCATTCTCGTTGGTATACGGAATGGAAGCGGTGCTACCGTTGGAAGTTGAGATCCCTTCTCTGAGGGTATTGCGAGATGTTCAGCTGGACGAGGCCGAATGGGTGAAAGACAGGTTGAATCAATTGAGTTTGATGGATGAGAAGAGGCTAGCTTCTCTAGCATACGGTCGTTTGTACCAGAGCCGAATGAAGAAAGCGTACGACAAGAAGATACATCCGCGAAGCTTTCAGACGGGCGACCTTGTGCTGAAAAGGATTCTCCCGCCGCAAGCAGATCACAGGGGCAAGTGGACCCCCAACTACGAAGGGCCATACGTTGTCAGTAAGGTCTTTTCAGGAGGAGCGTTGTTGTTGTCCACCATGGACGGAGAAGACTTTGTGTCACCTATGAATTCGGACGCCGTTAAAAAATACTTTGCTTAAAATAGACCCGCTGGACAGAAAAAAAAGAGAGTCCAGGCAAAAATGGGGCATCCTGGCGAACCAAAAACAGAATGAAAGGTTCGGGCAAAAATTAGGGATAAAATTGAAAAAATATACACCCGCGAAGTCGAAAACCTACACTGGGCGGCTTCGGCAAAAAAGGGTATCCCGGTGAACTGAAAACCCGTAAAGGGCGGTTCACGCAAAAGTTAGGGATTTGAAAAGCAAATGACTGCGGTCCGAATTTGATAATTGCAATGAACATCAGTGCGGGAGAATACATTTGAGGAGTCAGTTATTCGATACAATCTCTTCAGAAGTGGGAGTACCGGGAAAGCATTAGAGTCGGGCGAGTCATGGGAGGACCAGTTCGTGGTGTTCATCTGCATCCCGTTGCCGACATGTGTACCAATTTAAGTTGTCAATATTTATGCTTCTTGTGCATACTTGTATACTTGTATATCTACTTTGTGTAGCTTCCTCATTTCAGGAGTTACCTCCCGTGTACAAAACTCCGCCCATTCAGGGGCCCGATCAATAAAACACGTTATTCAGTACTTGACACTGTTCTTTACTGTTTTGTGCATGATTAACGCCTAAGTTTGATGAAACTAGCATGAGTATAACGTCGCTGGCCCTTGCCAACAGTTGCTAAAGCTCTGAATTAACTGAAATTAACGTCACTAACCTGAGTTGATTTGGTTGCATAGACTTGTCTTGTCTTGTTTGTGTTGTCGCAGGTTTCATAACCGTACGAGAAAGATGATCGAAAGATTGCAATAACGAAAGACTCAGCCTTCACGCAGGTCATGCAGGTTCTTCCTGAAGGAGGATCGAACTCTCCAGCTAGTCGTAGCATGTGCAAAAGGATTGACGATTCTAAGATCATTAGGCTGTATTCAGACAGGTTCGAATGTCCCCGCAGGGTCATTCACTCTCTCCCAGCAGAGTCAGTTGATTTCCCCCCGAGAGAATAGTCCCATCCCCAGTGGAGTTCTCTTTTCAGCAAGTGTTCTTTCCTTCCAGTGGAACTCGAAGATCAAGACTCTCCCCAGCAGAGGTGGTGGTGGATCCTGTCAGAGATACTGTGTAATATCAGTTCACTTCTCAGCCAGAAGTCCAATCATACTGGGCACGTCTGCTATTCCCCAGCAGAGTTATATTCCCCAGCAGGGTGTTACTTCAACGAGGTGCTTGGTTAAGTTCCCAATTTCCCAGCAAAGTTGACTTCACTCTTCCAGCATTTATTTTGCTGGAATAATTCTGTAGCACATGGCTATCCCCAGCGGAGTTGGCGTTGTCTTCAGCATTTATTTTGCTGAAGTGGTTTCTGTATCCCAGCAGGTGGAGAGAGCTCTTGCCCAAATGAACTACCAAACATTCAAGATCTCGGCATGGGGCATCCAACGATAATGTCAGTTTCGACCGTATTCCCCACAGAGTTATCAGGATAAGTTTCTCTTTTCCCAGGCAGAGTTATTTGTCATCAGGGGTTTCATGAATCAGAGCTTCAGAGGCCACCGCCGGTTATCAGAACAGGCATTCGATATCCCCAGTAGAGTCCGCCTCAAAGTCGCTGTCACGTCAGTGCTAAAGAAGTTTGTGGGTTGGGATCAATGGAGAACTAAGTCCTGACGTGGACAATTTATTCCTATATTGGCGGGATTTCTTCAGAAGTGGGCGTCCTAACGTGGACAGATTTATTTCCCCGGGTTGAGGAGATGTGTTAGTCCTAACGCGGACAGATTCGGGTTCTCGGAATTGGTGGAACGTGAAGTCATAACGTTGACAAAACTGATTACTCTTTGTGTTGGTGTCCTGACGTGGACCATTTACTCTCAGCAGTTATCTTCCTTCGTGTTGGCGAAGCGTGGGTCCTGACGCGGACAGATCAGGCGAAGGTGTGAGTCCTGACGCGGACAAGTTTTGTTTTCTCAACAGAGGGGATGTGAGTCCTGACGTGGACAAGTTTTATTTCCCCAGCGGGTCGAAGATGCCTGAGTCCTGGCGTGGACAAATCAAGACGAAAGATGGGTCCTGACGTGGACGAGTTTATTCCTTACGTGGGAAAAGAGGTTTCAGTTCCTTACGTGGAAAGACGAAGTCTTATTCCTTACGTGGAAAAATGGTGATTCCCTACGTGGAAAAGAGATGATTCCTAACGTGGAAAGATTGAGTCCTTACGTGGACATATCAAGTCGGAGTCCTCACGTGGACAGATGAAGAAGGTATTCCTTACGTGGAAAAGAAGATGTATTCCTTACGTGGAAAGTTTAGTCCTGACGTGGACAGATTCAGAAAAGAAGTTGTATTCCTTACGTGGAAAGATGGGTCCTAACATGGATGGCGTTATTCCTAACGTGGAACGGTTATTCCTTACGCGGAAGGGTGAGTCCTAACATGGACAATGTTATTCCTAACGTGGACAAGAATTTACTCCTAACATGGACGATTTATTCCTGATGGAAAAGACGAGTCATCCCCAGCACGGTCGCTACGAGATCAGTGGGTTGTCGTAACAGTCAGATTCAGCTGATGAATGTCGTTCCCCAAGCAGTGGCGCAGTTTATTTCTGCGGTTGGCAAATTTTTGGGTTCCTAGTATTCAACCGTCTCGTACCGCGAATGTCTGAAGGCTCCGGGCTCTTCACCCAATCGGGTCCAAGCCGCTTGAATAGGGGCAGCTGTTGCACCCTAAAAATTTGCCCAACCTTATTCACTTGGTTTATGTTTCAATATCATTAGCATTTGCATATAGAGTCATGTACATAGTCTAATCATCTGCATAGCATAGCATAGCAAGGCATCCAACCAGGGACCAAGCATTATTCTCATCTCTATGATCCTATCAAGAGGTTATTATCCTGATTCAACCTCATTCAAGTCATCAGAAAAGAATTTGGAAGCTATCAAGGCAATGGAGCAAGCAGTTCATCTATCTCCTAACTGAGGGTGCCTGAGGATCAACAAAGAAATGGTGAGCTGTAGGCTGAGCATGGGGAGTATCTAGACATCTTGGAGGACTTAGAAAGTCATTTGGAGAAGGAGACAAGTCATTGGAGTAGTCACAAGAGTTGTGGATGAAGACAGTCAACTAGGGTTTCATCTGGGTCAACCCTGGGTCACTTCTAGGTCAATTGACTGATTGAAAGGCATTAAGGGCTATTGGAGAGATGTGGGGTTCATCATTTGACATGAAGAATAAGGATATGTTGTTATGCTAAGAAGAATTCAAGAGAAATCAAGGAGAAGAGGAGTCTCTAAATTAGGGTTTCTGTGTAAAATCCCCTAGTTTATGTCAAGTTTCCAAGCAAGATAAGTCAAAATGCAAGCTTCAAATGGATCCTTGGCCAACATGAAACTTGTAGAGGATCTCAAGACCTTTAATTTGAGTGGTGGAAGACATCAAGGAGATTTATAGAACTCAAGTTATGGTCCTTGCAAGTTGCAGGTCATCTGAGGTATCTGAAATTTTGTCTGTGAAAGTGACTTGACTTCCAAGCAACTTTTACCCCTCAAGGAGATTTCAAATGAATTTCTGGTCAACATAAGAAGTGTTCCTAATTGTCTTAGCTTTCTATAATGGTATGATATGCCTTCATAGGATGTGTGGAACTCAACTTATGGTCTTGGCAAGCAAAGGGTATTTTGGTCATTTGTGAATTACAGGTCATCTTAACCTATGTCCAAAACTCATACAAGGAGGCCTCAAATGGAAAAATTCCCAACACGAAAGTTGTTCAAAATGTGATTTTAAGTCAAGAAAGAAGGTCATGAATGATTGGAAAAGCTCATAGCATGGAGTTGCATGATTGGTCAAAAGATGAACTAAAAAGGGCTCATAAGTTGAAAAAGTTGAATTTGGAAATTGGTTTGGAGGATCTAGAAATCCAAAATAGGTCATCCAATATATCATTTTGATTGGAAACCTCATTTTAAAGACATTGGTTCATCCACATTTTTAGGTTTAAGCTTAAAAATGGGACTTCCTTTGTAAATTTGCTTCTCGCCTCATAAGGTCACATGGCAAAACCCCAAATAAACAAGGAATCAATGGGCAAGCTTGCAAGGGTTTTTCAGTTCAATCAAAATACCATCTAAGGAGAATTTCAAAGGAGAAGTGAGGAGTGTGCAAGCTTGAACAAAGAATGGCATATGCTTAGCATGGAATCAAAAATCTCATGAGGTGAGATATCCAATTTCTCATTGGATTGTTCCAGTCCCTTCTAGATCATTCTTACACCATCTATAAGTAATTTGGGATGTGCTCAGATGCAGAGGTTAGAGAGAATTGCTGCAGAAAGAGAGATTGAAATCAAAGTTCTTCCATAGCAAGTCAATTTCCAATTCTTCATTTCTTCTCCATTCTGTTCAATTTCTTGATCTGATCCAATTCTATCATCATCATTGAGTGTGTGACAATCAAAATCAGAGGAAATTCAAGTCCAAATCGTGTTCTTGAGTTTCTGCACATTCAACTGTAAGTCAGATTCTGTTATGGTGATCCAAGCCGTTTGAGGAAGAATCATTGCAAACAGAAGCAAGATACCAATACATTGACTGATCCTGGAATCTTACAAGCCTTGAATTGAAGAAAATCGCCTTCTGTTTTCATCATTTTTCCAGGTTGGTACTTTTCTTAATTTGGCTCGAATTAGAGGAAATCTTAGTGAATTGTTAGGGTAGACATATTCTAGGTGGTTAGAGGTTGGTTTCTGGACAGTTTGATGGAATTTGATGAAGATTAATGTGTGTGTGCAATTTCTGTTTGGACATAGAACCCTGTGGATAAGGCTCTAGAACCCTAGGTTGTTAAGGATATTTGATCAGTGTGAGGTCAGGAAGAGTTTGATGCATTAATTTTGTTGATTAGTGGTGATGGATGGGATGAGCATTCTTGGATTTCAGATCGGGTTCGATGATATAGGTGATATAAATTGATGTGGATGACATGAGTGAATTCAGGATGAAAAATGGATCATGTTAGGCTTTTATTTCGTGAATTTTGATTAAGAATTGAGAGGATGCGAGTGTTGACATTGGAGGTTCCAAGCTTGAGCTTCCATGGAGTTTTGGCTCCAAACTGATTCAAATGGGGAAGATGGATCGTATACCATTGGATGCGCGTGGACCATTGACCAAGGGATCAAATCGTGTGGACAAGATTTCGTTTCAGACTGTGAGGACTTGGCTAGCATGTGAAACGCTGCGTTTCACTAATGGTACCGTTCTGGGCCTTGGATCAACATTCCTATGCACACCCCCTTTTGGATAAGCCCAACCATTTCCACGTGATATTGTTGCTTCCTGCACCGAGTTCTTTGTTATTTTTCTGGCATTTTTCCATTTAATTTCCTGAAGCGCATTGGGCCTGGTGATATTACTATTCGCACCCCACATTCCTCAGCCCAACTGAATATGAACTGCTATTCTCACCCCTCCCATTTATTTCTTCATATTTCTTCTTATTTTCTTTTCACTTTTTCATGCATTTTATAAAAATCACATAAAATTGAAAAATCATTATTTTTTGATGATTCTTTTTGCATATTTTTCTTTAGGATGTCTAGAAAATTATAAAAAAATAAAAATTGCATTTTATTTTTTATTTGATATTTTTCCCATATTTTCTAAATAAATAGCATTTTAAATAGTTTCATTTAATACATGATTTTGTTAATTTTTGTTCTATTAGATGCTTTAATATTTTTTGTCCATTCTTTTTAGGTTGTTTAGTTTAGACTTTGAACTTGTAGATTCATTTTAGTTCCCATTTTTAGAAATTAATTTTAGGTGATTAGTGTAAGTATGAATAACATGGATAAAATTAGGGTTTTTTAGGTGATGACTTAGGATATTTGATTCTTTTCCCTTAGGACTTAGGGTTTGACTAGTTTAGTTATGGGATTATAGGGGCTATGGGTAGTTATTAGATCCCTTAGAAAGAGTCAGGATTCCCCTACTGCTATTAATATTCTGTATATGTCTGATTGACTGGTGTGGTGTGCCCTCTGGGGATTATTGCTTGCTTGCTTGGGTATTGGGGTTGTCTGGGGACTTAGGAGAGCTGAAGACTTGAGAAGATGAAGGCCACTGGAGATCCAGATGTTGAAGATCAACTTCCAGAGTTGAAGAGAAGATTCTTGCTAGCAGATGCTGAGGAACTAGGGTTTAGGAGCTAGGCAGAGCCCTAGGTTAGAAAGTTTGTTTCTCAAACAGGGATTGCCTTGTCTGCATCCATTCTTCTCTGTGATTCAGAGTCTCTCTAAGACACTCACCCCCTTCCTTTGGAAGGCTTGGTGATAGTGTCTAAGAGATAGAACTCTTGAGAGAAAATGTCATATGTGTTAGAAGCAGTCTGTTCACCACCCTTAGTAGTCAACTGATTGCTTAACACCCAATTCACTCTTATGATTGATCCCTCATCCTGGAGGTTTGAACTTGAAGAAAAGCCCTTGCAGATAGAAGACTGATGATCAAAACCCTTACCTGAAGGCCATTAAGATGGAGATTGATGCTTGTTGAAGCCCATAGCTGATGGGAGATTACTTGGAGTCAGATGTTGATCCAGAGCTGCTGAAGCTGTGTGTTTTATTGCTGTATTTCATTTCTGATGTATTGATTGGTTTTCTGGACTGTATTGTTTGCTGTCTACCCTGCTGGGTTGAAAGTGAAGTCTGTTCACTTTTGCCTATTGTTTTCTAGGTTCGAGGTTGAGTGGGACTCCCTTGCCTCGCTTGTACTGTTGCATCCATGCATTTTACTGTTTTACTGTATATATCTGGTTTTGTTTCTGTTTCTGCCTATCCCGTAGGATCTCTGTTTCTCTCTGTGCAAGAGAGGAGCATGATAGACACTAGGTCTTAACCCATGCATGATAACATTAGGTTAGTTTGTTTCCCTTCGCAACCGTAGGTTAGAGTTCTGTCTCTTCTTCCTCAAAACAAACAGAAAAACACGTAAAGATTTCAAACTCAATAAAAGACACTTCTTCCGTAAAAGAATGTGCACTCATCAAGACGTCATTTTTGTCCGCTTGGACTGTCAATCAAGAAAACCTTTTTCAGAAGAAATAAAATCAACCAAGACAAGCTTGTGTCGTACGTGGCCCGAACTACGTTTGCTCTGATCTTTCATGCTGTATGAAAGTACGTAGGCATAGGATGTGATGTCCTAGCGAGCAACCTTCCCCTCCTTTCCCGTAGGTAGGCGAACTACGTTGACTCTGATTTCTCGTTCCAGGCGGGAATACGTAGGCATAAAGTGCGATACTTTGCCGAGTCATTTTTATTTTCATTTTATTTTCTTTTTAACCCCTGACCTATAGTTTAGATAGAATAACAATCCATACCCGAAAACAAGCGTGGATCCCGTCGAGTACGACGGACGTGAGGGGTGCTAATACCTTCCCCTTGCGTAACCGACTCCCGAACCCAGGTTTTGGTTGCGATGACCATACCTTTCCCGTGTTGTGCGAGGTTTACTCTGAGCGTTTCCTTTCCCTCCCGTGGGATAAATAACGCACGGTGGCGACTCTTCTGTTCAGCCGGCGCCGATTTTCGCAGTAGCGACATTATCATATCTCATTATTCATATTCATTCACCCATATTCGAAAATACCTAATAAATTATCGAAACTCCTAAAAGCCAAATTGGTGGACTGTTGGATCTTTGGTCATTTGAAGGTATCCTAACTTTGAGTCGTGCCCGACTTTTCTCAAGGCGTAGTTTAGGACACAAATGAACACACACGACTTTCTCTTGGGCTACCTTACAATGAGACCCCTTTATTTCGTGCAATCCTGTGTAACTTACATGTATCCCTTTCCCATTCCAATGTATGTTTCGCATTTCTTTGATTATTAGTTTATCTCCTGGGAGCACCCATAGGGACTAGAGTGGATCAAAATACTTTCAAACTAATTCTCGATTCATCGTCGAGCCATTTTCAAACCCTTGTAAGTCGAGTGCTCATACGCATTCGCCATCAACCTATTACAACTTGACCCTTGATGCGTAAGTCAAGTCGGTCTCTTTTTTTCAAACCATTTCATTTCCAACATGTTTTGCACGCGATAATGAGTCAAACCCTTGATTCAACGTCAAGAGGATTTTCGAAACAAACTATCAATCAACTAACAACTATTCAATTCTTTTCAAGGTGTAAAGAGTAGGTTCAAGTCTTTGATCTTGCTTTCCGTTGTTTATATGCGAGTTATCTTATTCGTGTGTGAGCAATTGACGCCTTTAAATAATATTAACAAACTCGACAATACTCAACCATCTCCAATTACTCATCCTTTCACTCACCTTTCAAACAACTTCTTTTACGATGAAAAAGAGAGTGTCCCAAGTCTTTGGTTCGCTCTCCCGACTACTTGGATCCGAGAAGCCTTTCTCAAGCTTCAAGTAGTCATCATCCGACCAATCTCATCCTTTTATACACCATTTCAAATTCAAACAACCTTCTTTTACGATGAAAAAGAGAGTGTTCCAAGTCTTTGGTTCGCTTTCCCGATTACTTGGGGTCTGTGAAGTCTTTCTTAGGCTTCAAGTGATCGTCATCATTTCAACCTTATCCTTTCAAACATATCATTCCTTCATGATGAAAAAGAGAGTGTTCCAAGTCTTTGGTTCGCTCTCCCGATTACTTGGGTCCGAGAAGTCTTTCTTAAACTTCGAATAATCGTCATCCGTACCCCTTCAAACTCAATTCAAATCCAGTTTCTTTCGTGGTCGTTACCATGAACTACGACTGCTCTGATTCTTCATTCACTCTTGAATGTAAGATACGTAGGTAAAAGATTGCGATGATCTTGGCGAGCACAATCCCCTTCATCTTCCATTTCCCCCATCATTTCCCGTAGTCGAACTACGACGCTCTGATTTCTCATTCTCGTCCGAATGAGCATACGTAGGCACAAGGGCCCCAATCCTTGGCGAGCACCATATCCTCTAACCATCCCCCATCCCCTTAGCCTCTTTTGCCTTTATAGTATCGTTATAGTATTTAGTAGTGAGAAGAGAAGAAATAAGTTTAGCTAACATCCATCACAACTCGAATTAAGAGGTTCCCGTTGAGTACAACGGACGTGAGGGGTGCTAATACCTTCCCCTTGCGTAACTGACTCCCGAACCCAGGAACATCAAGTTGCGACGGCCGTGTTCCTTCTGCGTTTTTGAGGTTTTCTCGATATTTGCCTCTCCCGTTCATTCGGGAAAAATAAAGTTCGGTGGCGACTCTGTCGAACCGTATTTCCGCACCTTTCGCGCGAGGGTCGTATGTTCGAAATGAATTTTTGAGGTGCGACAGGTGGCGACTCTGCTGGGGACTGTTGCTCCGTGCAAGAGAGAGTCGAGCCTATCTTAGTTTGAGTTGTTAGCTTTTTGTTTTTATTTTCTTCTCGCTTGTTTATTAGTATCCTTATCTTGGTTACTTGTGCTTGTGGCATTATGGGGTTGTTCTGCTTATGGTTATTTTGTGAGATGACTCTACACTCGAGTCCGAGTATAACCCTAGGATTAGGATGGTGGTTGTGTAGTAGAGACTTGCGTGGAGTCTTTCACGTTGAGTTGAAGCGAAAACCCCGCTTGGAGTAGATTCCTTGGAGATATTGTTGTTGTGGTGAGTCTTTGCCATGACATTAATGTTTTCGAGTTTGAATCATTGATCCCAAGGACCATAAACCGTTTTATCCATGGTGGTTGGTAGTGTTAATTCTTTGTGAATTAATACAAACGCCCCAATCAGATGAGATCCCTTGAACGTATTACTTTCTTACAGTAATATTTTCAACCTCGATCTATGACTCTGAGAACCTTTTCTAGAATCCGTGTGTCGATGGTTGTGTAGTTGATGCCTCCGAGAAGTCTTTCTCGCGTGGAAGATACGAGAACCTCACCTAGAGGAGATTCTCTTAAAGATATTACCGTCGTGATGAGGCTTTATCATGGCAATAATATCTTTGAAAGATGTCCATGACTCTAGGCACCTACCCGTTTTAGAATCCTACCCGTGGGGGGTTCCTTTGAGCAGTGACTGTGATCCTTGAACCGTTCACCCGGCTAAATCTCAAAACTGTTTGAATTTGTGATCCTGTGATCCTGGATCTTGCATCTTGCATTGCATATCATTTGCATTGCATCTCATTTGTTGTGCATCTTGCATTCTCCTTCCTTCAGCAGTTTCTCATGTTTCTCTTTCCTTCATATCCAATAAATCAAGCTGAGTCCTCGACACCAGTACGCAACTAGAGCCAATACAAGACAAATGATGAAGCAGATTCAACAAGAGCAAGTTGCCTTTAGAGAAGAGTTGGACACCATCAAAGGAAAGGTTGACCAGATCCTCGAAGCCATCCTCACGGCCAGAAGAGAGGAAGAACAGCGATAAGTCGCTGCTGTCGTCAATAACAATGGTCAAGGACAAGGGTCTACTGCCATCCCTTTGGTTCCAATTCCAAATCCTCATGGGATGCCGTTGAACTTCAATAACGCAGCCGAAGGGAACACTTCTCATCCAACCCCTGCGCCCGGAGTTACCATTGGAGCTATCCCGCAGGCCCAGCCTACTGTCGCGCAGATCCCAGCTCCCCATACCGAAGATACTCTGATGGATCATTATGACGACGTTCAAAACTATCACACTGCTATCCCCATTTCCAGTCCTGTTGCTGCTCAGGATTCAGAAGCCATGAAGATGTGCCGAGATCTAGCCGAGAAACTCCGAGCCATGGAGGGGCACAGTTCAAATTCTTTCAGTGCTTTGGAATTATGCTTGGTGCCTGATGTTGTCATTCCTCCCAAGTTCAAAGTGCCAGAATTTTTGAAGTACAAAGGTCTCAGTTGTCCAAACATTCATCTGAAGATGTATTATCGCAAGATGGCTGCTTATGCCAGAGACGAAAAACTCATGATTCATTGCTTCCAAGACAATTTGTCTGGGGCATCACTCGAATGGTATATGCAGCTGGAACGTAACAGTGTGCGCACTTGGGCCGAGCTAGCCGATGCATTTGTCAAGCAGTATAAGTACAACACCGATCTTGCTCCGAATCTTACTCAACTTCAAAGTATGACTCAGAAGGACAACGAATCCTTCAAGGAGTACGCGCAGCGATGGAGAGAGCTAGCCGCAAGGGTGCATCCACCTCTTGTTAACCGTGAACTAATTGACATCTTCATAGGTACTTTACAAGGCCAGTACTACGAAAAGCTGATTGGTAGTGTCTCTGCTGGATTCTCTGACTTGGTGATCGTTAGTGAGAGAATTGAAGAAGGGTTAAAGAGTGGAAAGATCCCATGAGGTTCTAACAACCAGGCCAATGCCAAGAAGCCTTTCAACGGATACAAGAAGAAAGAGGGCAAAGCAAATGAAATCTCTGTGCAAAAAGGGCAAGCTTCCCAACAAGTTCCCGCTCATATGCCTTATCAAGTTCCCTATTATCAGTATCCGTATGTTGCTACTGCGTAATATGCTCTAATGCCTTATCATCCAGCTGTTCAAGCAGTGCAAGCTCATATGCCACAGAAACAGGCTCCTCAGCAACAGGCATACAACCAGCAAGGATATCAGTATCCTCCTCAGCAACAGCAGATGCAAGCTACTCAGCAACGACAAGGTACTCACCCACAACGTCAGCAGAGAACATGGAGGCCAGATAGAGTCTTTGATCGTCTACCAATGACATATGCTAAAATCTTTGCTCAGTTGATGGAGAAGAAAGCTGTTGTTCCGAGAGATTTGGCTCCTCCAACTGTCATTCCTGCCGATTATGATGCAAATGCTCATTGTGAGTTTCATAAGGGCGCTTCAGGTCATACCATTGAGTACTGCAGAGCTTTCAAGCACATAATTCAAGACATGATCGACAGGGATGCTATCAACTTCAATGGGAAGTCTCCAAATATCATCAACAATCCGATGCCACCAGCCAACTAGTGCCAACATCAGATCAAGCAAAGTCAAGTTCATTTCTCGAAGAAGGCCGTCATGTCGCCATTTCATATTACGCATTTCTTATATTTGTCTTTGTTTGTTTAAGTATTGTATGATTTGAACAATTGTCATTCGTATTCGGTTTTCATTAATGTATCGTTTATGCATGTTTTGAATTAGTTACGTCGTATTCACTCATTTTTCACTTATCACCGACACATTTATTCACTCCACCCTATCCATTGTTGTTTAGCATGACTTGAGGGAGGATGATGAAAACGAGATACCCATAATTGCAAACTCGTATGCTTTCAAATAGAATCTCGTCAATGATGTACATGCATTGTTTCAATTCCCCTAAACACCGGAGATATAAGGAGTTAATCCCTAGTAAACCACTTCGAGCCTAGAAGTAGAAGTTTCCTTCGGACATTTAAACCTTTTACACTCAACCTGGGGCAGGGTAACGTTCAGTTAATCCAATCCCACATTCGAATCAACAAAGCAAAATCCAGAAGACGACTGTTCATCAATGACCCATGCTATGACAGTCACAACCTTCCAACAAAATCCCAAAAAATCAAAAGCCTGCTAAGTCAAACACCTTAGAGGGGACTTAGGCAAAATCAAGGCAATCCCGATGGATCTGACAAGCAAAGTCAATCCATGCAAAAGTTAGGGATCAAAAACAAAAGCAAAAGAGGACCCCGAAACCCTCAACAAAAACAAAATAATATTCAGTGGCCACCCAAATCAAAAGGGGCACTGACATCCATCGAAAAACCAAAATAAGGTGACTGCCACGACGAGCAAACCTTGAATCATCAAGTTTATACCGTCAAGACAAGTGTAGAATTAACTGAGCGTAGGACTGGAGATCATTAAGAAGAAGGGGTGGGTACAAATCATACTTTGATCCTAATATCCTTTGTTTCATAATCGTGAACCAGACCACGTTACAAACCTCGAAAGACCTAATTGAGGTGAGGTTTATTCTGAAAGCATACTATCGCAAGGTTGCGTAACCTGACTCCTCACATGATTTCTAATCATCAACTTTGGTGTCATTTCTCTTGACATATCTTTTACACCAATCGAAGTTAGCACAACGTTTGGGCTAACTGTCCACTCGTTTCACTATCACGACACTTCAATAAATGACACACTTTTTTCAAAACTTACATTGAACTTTACATTAATATTACCATTTATGAATGTACAGTTTTAATCGCAAATCAGTGCTAGGTATTCAAGGACATCTCAACAAAGGACAATCAAGGAGGAACTTGACTTCCAGTGGTTGGCACAAAGCAAGACTACCTCAAAACCCACAGACTAGGGCAAATCGCTCAAGAGCTCGAGCAGGGGCAAACCATTACCATGTTCAGACTGGGGCAAGTCCAGATTATCCTAATCATCAAGCAGAGTTGCAACCTTCTCTGAAGCAAATTCACAAGCACCAAGTACCCAGACTTGGGGGCATCCAGAGCATCATCTTTTGCTTCAATCAAGACATCTCCAACGAACTGCGTGTCGAGGAAATCAATCCCTCCCACCACCCGAAGTCCAAGTCGCATTGGTAACAACCCAGAGACTACCACGCTGGAGTCTCCACCTGCATTTCCAATCACCCTTCTGTAATCATATGCATCATACGCATTGCATTCGCTATCATATGCATACCCAACCATATCATACTTCCCCAGCTCTTGCCTCTCGGCGCGTCAGCATTTGCATTTGAACTTCCATTCATTATGGAATATCATATCATCAAGCATTCACATATGCAAGTCAAGGTCCAGGATCAATCCCGAAGATTTCCAAGACCATCGGCACCCCAGTCAGGGGCATCCTCCGCAAGATTGTGGGTTTTCTCCTACAAAATTCAAGAGCTTCAAAGCAATCATCAGCCCAGTCAGGGGCATCTTTTGCAATATTGTGGGTTCCCCCACGAAGTTAAAAACATGCAAAGCAAGATTCAGCCCAGTCAGGGGCATTTTTCAAAGACCATGGGCGTCTCCCATGACGTATTTCAACCTTGTGGTTGATCAGATCTTCAAATCAACATTCAGCCCAGTCAGGGGCATACCATTCAAAACCGTGGGCGTTCCCCACGAAGTTGTCCAGCCTTTTGTTGGGCAAATTCAAGAGTTCCAGTGCAAGATTTAGCCCAGTCAGGGGCATCTTCAGCAAAACCGTGAGCGTTCCACATGAAGTTGTTCAGCCTTTTGTCGAGCAAGACAAGACATCAAGACAAACTCAGCCCAGTCAGGGGCATCCTCTTCAGAGTTCATGGGCGTAACCATGAAATCATTTCAACAAAATTGTGATCTCCAAGCAAGACGGTGGTCGTCCCCGCTGATTCATTTCAACCCAATCTTCCTCTTGGGTGTTCCCCAATGAGTTGTATCCAGCAAGCGTGACTGTTGTCAATTGCTTTACTATCATCCTTTTGGTGATAGCCGAACTTCGTCGGTTCAACCTAGCCTGCATCCTTTTGGTGTTGGTAGCCTTCAATTTGTGTTTGTTCTATCATCCTTTTGGTGATAGCAACCTGTGTGTATGTTTCGCTCCATCATCCTTTTAGTGAGGGGTCTGTCACTTAGATTGGTGTCAGATTGTGCGATAGTGTTTGTCCTATCATCCTTTTAGTGGTAGTGGCCGGTGTGTGTTTCACTCTGTCATCCTTTTGGTGGGGGGTCTGTCACTTGGATTGGTGTTAGATTGTGTGATAGTGTTTGTCCTATCATCCTTTTGGTGGTAGTGGCCGGTGTGTGTTTCGCTTCGTCATCCTTTTGGTGGGGGGTCTGTCACTTGGATTGGTGTCAGATTGTGCGATAGTGTTTGTCCTATCATCCTTTTGGTGGTAGTGGCCGGTGTGAGTTTCGCTCCGTCATCCTTTTGGTGAGGGGTCTGTCATAGTCATTAATGATAGATTGTGCGATATTGTTTGGTGTGAGTTTCTCTTCGTCATCCTTTTGGTGGGGGGTCTGTCATAGTCATTAATGATAGATTGTGCGATATTGTTTCTGTGTGAGTTTCGCTCCGTCATCCTTTTGGTGGGGGGTCTGTCATAGTCATTAATGATAGATTATGCGATATTGTTTGGTGTGAGTTTCGCTCCGTCACCCTTTCGGTGGGGGGTCTGTCATAGTCATTAATGATAGATTGTGCGATATTATTTGTGTGTGAATTTCGCTCCGTCATCCTTTTGGTGGGGGGTATGTCATAGTCATTAATGATAGATTATGCGATATTGTTTGGTGTGAGTTTCGCTCTGTCATCCTTTTGATGGGGGGTCTGTCATAGTCATTAATGATAGATTGTGCGATATTGTTTGGTGTGAGTTTCGCTCTGTCATCCTTTTGGTGGGGGGTCTGTCATAGTCATTAATGATAGATTGTGCGATATTGTTTGGCGTGTGTTTCGCTCCGTCGTCCTTTCGGTGGGGGGTCTATCATAGTCATTAATGATAGATTGTGCGATATTGCTTGAGTTTCGCTCCGTCATCCTTTTGGTGGGGGTATGTCACTTGGATTGGTGATAGATTGTGCGATAGTGTTTATTTGTGTTTTGCTCCGTCATCCTTTTGGTGGGGGGTCTGTCACTTGGATTGGTGATAGATTGTGCGGTATTGTTTGTGTTTCGCTCCGTCATCCTTTTGGTGGGGGGTCTGTCATAGTCATTAATGATAGATTGTGAGATATTGTTTGGCGTGTGTTTCGCTCCGTCATCCTTTCGGTGGGGGGTCTATCATAGTCATTAATGATAGATTGTGCGATATTGTTTGTGTTTCACTCCGTCATCCTTTTGGTGAGGGGTCTGTCATAATTATTAATGATAGATTATGCGATAGGGTTTTGCTCTACCATCCTTTTGGTGGTAGTAGTTGTGTGTGTTTCGTCCCATCATCTTTTGGTGATGGTGACCTTTTGCTAGTTATTCACAGTTTACTCAGAGGCATACCTCACCCAGTATTTCAATTCCCGAGCATTTCTTTTACTTTTCGGACAAATTCGGGGTTTTCTTCATATCTAATTGACTTCTGCCTCGTGGGAAAGAACATTGCAGTAGTTCATCTTACTCGGTCTAAGCCAATTAGATAGGAGCATCTGTCATACCCCAAATTTGTCCTACTTGTTTAGTCATTTGTGCAGCATTCATCCATTGACCATAATTCAAAAATTCAAAAAAAGATACCACATGGTTGAGATTATTTGAATCAAGTTTCATCTAAGGTCCAAATGCCTTTCTGATATAAGTTAGATTGTTTTGGTGGATAAGCTTCAAGGTTCAAGGCCATAATACACTCGATATTTGAGATGGACTCTTAATAAGGATTGCTTCAAGGGTGATGTTAATTCAAGCACTCATTTTGCTTTGGAAAAGCCCATGAAAAATTCAAAAGTGTTTTTTTAGGGTTTTCACGCATTGTCCGATAGTATCACGAAGAGGGGCTAATGTATATACAAGCGTTTGGCACACCGATTTTGATGAACCAGATCCATTGTATTCATTATGCTAGTCATGTTAAAGTGTTATTTCCAGGTTCAAAGCCATACAGTGAGGACCAATGAGGATGAATTGTGACAATTAATTGTAAAATTTAATCCCCAATTATCCAAATAGCCCCAACGTGATGTCAAGCAGCCATGTCCTAATTCATGTTCCAAATTAAGTTTCAGGATGTAAAGTGGTCATGCATTAAGTGTTTTATCAGGAAGATACGTGGTAGCATCTCTACCATGGGCGTCAACACAAAAATCGAAACGCAGGCACTTGGCTCACATTGTCCCATGTTCCAAGAAAGGGCATTGATGGTAGAATTACAATCCATAAGTTCAAAAATTCATGAAACGTAAGATTACATAAATATCATTAAGGGGCCACAATCATTGATCTTGAGTATACAAAATACAGCAAAGGTACAAGGATTACCGAATTTGATTAAATTATAAAACTGTCAAGCAGAATAACAACAGGATTTCAAGATTGTGAAATAATCCTAGACTATGAGCTACGAGGATGAGAAGCTATACGTAATATTAAGTCTTATGCCTAACAAAGCCTTTCGTCTTGCTCTCGTTCATATCTCGTATCGATCTTTCCAAAAAAAAAACCGGTGAGATTGCCATCACTAAACAATGCCATGTCAAGAGGAAGACCGTAACCTACAGCAGTAGGGATGTACAAACCATTTCACTACAATTTTAGTTGCTGGTGAAGCTACGGGTTTCAGATGCATCTTTATAGAAACTGATTGTAGACCTCTCTGGCGCATATCTTCACCTGTGGTTATGTTCATGTCTTGATAGAAAAACACAGAGATACTGCTCTCCTGCAACAGTCCCAATTTGCTGTTTGGATTGCTGAAGGTATAGATTTTCACCGTTGAATTTCATTAGTCATCACCACCTACATGAAATAGACGAGAAGTCAATTACAGTTACGCACTCAAGCCAATGTTCTTAAAGTTACAGAACCTGAGCTTTAAAGCTAAAGGGTAGGAAGCAAACACATGTGAACCATAAAGAAGATGCTGATGATGCCTTGGAGGTCACTGAGATCCCGAGAAAATGCAGCTCCTGCAGTGAAAGATGATGCCGGTAACTTTGTTGTTCAAGCCAGGTGGAAGTTTCCTGCGGCGCACCAATGCAAGGTTCAAGCCAGATTGCAACCTGCAGAAATTTACCATTTGCTAATGAGGAAATCATGATGAACACACCAGTCATATGCAAGTAATAACCATGGATTTTTAAAAAAACTTACAGTTCTGATCATTTTTTCTGAATTATTGTCAAGGCAGATTACCTCCCAAAGTCTTTCCTGATCCCTACTCTACTAATAAGAACATCTAATCCTTTCTGAGTTTCCATCGTTAGAAGCCTCATGACGACTTCCAAGGTTGGTATAACCTGATATCAAAAGAGTAAAGTTCAGCAAAATAAGTCTATGGTTATATCAGGTTCATCACATAATTAAGGAAAATCAGAAGACACACGAGGAAATCACAACATGTATTGTCACCATTTCTGCAAAAAGGCAAACGGTTATACGCATACGACAAAAGCCGTAACCTTCATGGCTCACAAAAGAAGAACAAACACCCACCAGACTATGTAATACCACAATTCATTCTGCATAAACTGCTCCAACCGGCACAAAATGGAAAGAATGAACCGTTCACACACCCTTAAAGCCACGACGTTTCGCAATGTCGTACAGAGCCTACCAACTCGCGTATCTGTAGCATTATAAACCATGAGTAACAAAAAGGACTTGCAAAACTACAAATAGAGAATGATGAGATGAATTTGATTCTAGAGCAATATCATACCAAGACAAAACCAAAATTTCTTGCAAATAGAGATTGACCTCACTTCATGGGACCACCCCTGCATTCTGGAAATATTCACAAAAGAGAGACCTGCAACATTTACACAGGGAAAAGCAAAACAATTACAAAAAACTGCTAATTGAAAAAAGACAAAAAGGGACAGTCTGCAGCATACAACAAAATAGTATCAACACAACAACCTACACAAAAGTATACCTCAATATTCATAAAAGTAGCAATAAAAAAATCCACGCAGAAAGTCAATGTACAAGGTACACCCCAGACTGCAATCAGGCAGCAATGAAAAGCAACTTTCTGCAACATTGAAAGGAAAGTTACATCAGAAAATAAAAAAAACCATCACAATGAAAAAAGGGGGGGATTTTGGGGAAGAGGTTCTTTCTCATCATCAAAACTCTCATCCCATAGCCTTGAAATAAAACCTGAGAACCATATAACTCGACAAACGAAGTTCAACCCCAGATGACTCTTCACGTAACTCATCCTCTCTTTTTCCCCAACTTTTTTTCCCCTTCGAACCTCCCAACATCAAAACTCCAATACTCTCCTTCAACTTTCTGAGTTTTTCTCAACAATATCTTCACAACTTTTCATTAACAACCTTCTCATCACTTCAAAACCTTACAAATCCTTCTATTCAAGAACACACAGTCTTCCATAAACCAATCC
This sequence comes from Lathyrus sativus, assembly GCA_963859935.3. NCBI lineage: Eukaryota > Viridiplantae > Streptophyta > Magnoliopsida > Fabales > Fabaceae > Lathyrus > Lathyrus sativus. The sequence continues at coordinate 466,088,901 of OZ012739.1, read as the reverse complement.
AGCCTAAAAAAAAACCTTCTCTGAAATATCTCCATTTTCATACCACTCATCTCCTCTCCAACCTTCAACCTCCAACCATTCTCATAAACCTTCCCAAACAACAAACCAAACCGCAACATTCATAACTCAAATCAACAAACTCAGAAGTCAAACCTTCAACCTCTGAACCGAGAAACCCATTCGAATCTTCGCGACCCATTTTCCAAACAACACAACACTCATTTTTCCGTCTGAAACCCTTCAACCCAGATTTAACCACACCGAATCTCCGGCGAAACCACCTTCAACGCCTTTATTCCCCAACCGTCACAGTTCTCGCACCTCAAGTAATATCCACAAATCATCCGTAAATCTTCTTCAAATCACCTAAACCCAACCCCATTTCCTTTTCCAAACTCTCACCTTCAAAAACACACAACCAATCGAAACCGAAACCCATGTTTCTCCTCTTCTCAAACCAAAATCATCATAAACACCAAATTAAACCCGAATCAAAAGCAGATTGTGAACGTGAAGAAAAGTTAGAGGTAGATCTTACACAAAGAAGGTTGGAACAGAGCCTATGGTTCATTTTTGTGAGAGTGTTCCATAACTCAACGTTTCAATTTGTCTGAGGATGAGCCCTTGTTTGTTTTAAAAGAGGAAGACGAAGCTTGGTGCATTGTCTTTCTTTTCTCGTTTGACCCATTGGTTTTTATGTGGTGTTAGTTGCTAGCATTTTGTTTTATTGGGTATTAAGTTCCCATGCGGGGCGGTGGGTTTTAAGCCCATTTGGCATCCTCTTTTACTTTTTCAAACCCCGTTTTTTTGGTGAGGTTGAATGGACCTCACGGTCCATAATGATACCTCCTTTGTTTTTCATTTTCTGTATAACCCAACGTACCCCCTTTCTTTCCTCTTGAAACTTCCTTAAAAAAGTTTTAATATAAAGTTTCCATAACGTTTTTAAATAATTTTAGTAAGAACCTCAATTAATTTATGTACAATTGCTTTTCTAAATCATAATGTTAATATTCTCAATTAATATTTTTAGAATTCTTTGGGTATTTAATTTTGATTTATATTTTCGATTTTATTTTCTTTTATTCAATACGGTCGATGAAGAAGTTTCCACCGTTTAACCGTCAAATTATTGGCGTGAAACTGATAACAAGAAATCGTATATATATATATTGATGCATAATTTAACTAATGTTTGACTGTTTTCAATCCGATTTCGGGTTCTTTCCATGTTATTTGTCTGATATTTTGCAGGTATTTGATGATCATGTCTAAACAAAGCAATATGAAGAAAAGAAGCAATTACAGATGAAATATGGACGAAAACCAGATGAAAACAACATGAAAAACGCAGAATGCACATTTTGCTGCTGTGACGACCATCACACCTCCATGACGACCGTCACACGGGTGACGACCGTCACACACCATGACGACCGTCATGCAGGCAAAAACGCACAACTTCAATTGAACGTGCAAAATGCAGTTCCAAGTCCCAAATAATGGACCACTACTCCCTGATATTTCTGCCTCCAAGTCCACCTTCTTCAAATTACAACTGTTAGAATTCTACTTCTATAAAAGGAGAAGGAGGGGAGCTGAGAAAGGGAGCCGCATTCAGACAACGAAGTGCTGCCCAATTTTATTTCCAGAGCAAAAATTTAGTTTTATTCTTTCTGATTTTTTGTTTCCTTTCCTTATTCCTATATTCCATTTCGACAATATTCGTTTGTGCGCTCTATTAGTTTGAAGACATAATCCTGCCGACATCGTTGGGATTTGGCCAAAAGCCAATTGGATACGTTACAGGTTTTTTCATTATTTCGTTAATTGTAACTTTAATTCTCAGTAATATGAATGTTCTAAGTTTCTGCTTTTATTTATGTTTTACCTTTCCCAAATCCATGTCTAGCTAAATCAGAGTAATCGATATGTAATAATAATTCAGACGGGATTTGATAATAACCGGTTGAAAACTTTCTTTTTTTCAAAAGTTGTTTATGGTCTGAGTGTTTAAACTTATTTACTGAATAAACATTCGTCGCGAAAGCGAGAACTTATTTAAAAGTAGTTTTTCCACGACAGTGGGAAATTAATTAAGGTATGAACCAACAAGCGACAGCTGTGGTAAGACCAGATAGTAAACACTAGGCATTTGTTTTAATAACAGCGAAAGCACTTTAAAATGGATTAGAACTTAGAGATTTCCAAAAAGTAGTTTAAACCCCGAATGGGACAGCGAAAGCGTACATTCGGCCCTTAGAATTATGACTAGCGTCAACAACCATCGTGAGACGAAAGTCTTCAGATCACTATTTTCTGCTTAAATAAATTCTGAAAAATATTTCATATACCGGTAACTTGTCAAATCCCCGAAGAACATAATTACTGCATATCGATTCACGTAATTATAATTCAAGTAACGTTTTTAGTTCCTTTAGTGACATAAATTATTTCCTTAAACATTATCTACCTAGCTAAACATAGTAACTCCCGAGAACACTAGTTTGATTACGAGTCCCTGTGGGATCGATATCTTTTATTACTACGCGATAGACTGTGCACTTGTAGTTAAGTTGTATTAGACATAGAAAGTCGCGATCAAGTTTTTGGCGCCGTTGCTGGGGACTCGTTTAGTCAATAGTGTAACCTTCTGTTACGCCGTATAGACTAGGTTAACAATTTTATTTTCCCTTTACTGGTTCTGTCGATTGTATGCCAAGTAATCGCCCACAAGGCGATATCTTAAAACCGTCAGTCGCAGAACTAGAGCGCTTCTTACATTTAAGAAGTCACATAATTGAGTACCAACTAAAACATAGCATTCCCGATCCTCTCACTCCCATTCCCAAATCCGAAGAAGAATCAAAGATGGCCGAAGGACCTCAAAACAAACCGCTGAAGGCATACGCTACACCCTCTCAGATGGAGCCTAGAAGTAGCATTGCTGCCCCAGCTATTACTCGAAACGATTTTGAGCTGAAACCCTCATTGCTGTCAGCTGTACAACAAAACCAATTCTCAGGAAATGCAACCGAGGATCCAAATGAACATTTAACGAAGTTTGTACAATAGGCAGACACAGTGAAAGCAAATGGAGTAACTCCAGACGCAATAAGACTTCGTCTTTTCCCTTTCTCTCTTAGAGACAGAGCATGGACATGGTTACAATACATACCATCCAACTCCGTTACGACGTGGGAACAGTTGAAGAACGTCTTCTTAGCGAGATATTTTCCGCCAAGCAAAACTGCTATGCTTAGAGCTCAAATCAACGAATTTCGACAAAAAGATACTGAATCTCTTTACGAAGCATGGGAACGATTCAAAGATATCATGAGAACATGTCCTCACCACGGTCTAGAAGACTGGGTGACAATTCATACTTTCTATAATGGGCTTTTGTACAACACCAGATTAACGGTAGACGCCGCCGCGGGCGGTGCACTCATGGATAAGCCATACGACGAAGCCTATCAACTAATCGAAAACATGTCTCAGAACCACTGCCAATGGGGAGGTGAACGCATTCCAACAGAGAAACCCGCAGCGAAAGGTGGGATGTACGAGATCAGCAGCCTGGAAAAGTTCAACGCTAAAGTAGATGCTCTAGCACAGAAGATTGACAGTCTGACTGTTAACCCCACTGCAACCGTTGCTGTCGTAACTCCAAACTGCGAGTTATGCGGAATCACCACTCATAATGCGCCCGAATGCCCATTGCTGGCAGGAATCCCACCAGACCAAGTAAATTATGCTCAAGGAAATCCTTACGCAAATACCTATAACCCAGGTTGGCGAAATCATCCAAACTTTTCTTACAAAAGCGATAATGCATTGCAGATGCCTGCTGCTCCGCCAGGATATCAGAAACCAGCTGCTGCTCAGACTGCACTTAGGAAATCGAACCTTGAGTTGATGATGGAAAAATTCATAGCTACTCAAGCTCAAACAAATAAAGAACTCCTGAATCAAAACATTCACACTAGAGCAGAGCAGTTCAAAGCTTGGCATCGGACCCAAATGCAACAACTCCAAACCGGCCAGGAAACCATCACTGAGAACCAGGCGAATCTTACCTTACAGTTCGAAGGACTCTGAGATTATGTCTATCATACCGGAGCACTGAACTTTGAGGCCCGAGTCGACCAAGTCAGAGCCAGAGGACGCGACAGAGGACGTGACCGAGGCAGAGGCCGTGATTAGACATAGAAAGTCGCGATAGACTGTGCACTTGCAGTTAAGTTGTATTAGACATAGAAAGTCGCGATCAGAAACAAAGGATCCGAGACCACTTTATTTCTCCGATTTTATTTCGATTTTTGGATCGATGAAGTCTTTTATTCGTAAGCGTCGCGTATCGAAGTTGATAACCTTCTCGATTTCAAATCTATGGTGAATGACCATTGGGGTCATTTTCTGTACTTTGGGATCGTGATAGGCTACCTTCGATTAATCGGCATTATGTTTGCGATTAAGACGAGATCTTATTCTTTCGTGTCCCGATTCGATTCACTAACCATTAAATTTAATTTCCGTTAAATATTATTGTGAATATTATTGTCATATTATTATTCATATTATCATATCTCATTATTCATATTCATTCACCCATTTTCGAAAATACCTAATAAATTATCGAAACTCCTAAAAGCCAAATTGGTGGACTGTTGGATCTTTGGTTATTTGCAGGTATCCTAACTTTAAGTCGTGCCCGACTTTTCTCAAGGTGTAGTTTAGGACACAAATGCACACACACGGCTTTCTCTTGGGCTACCTTACAATGAAACCCCTTTATTTCGTGCAATCCCGTGTAACTTACATGTATCCCTTCCCCATTCCGATGTATGTTTCGCATTTCTTTGATTATTAGTTTATCTCCTAGGAGCACCCATAGGGACTAGAGTGGATCAAACTATTTTCAAACTAATTCTCGATTCATCGTCGAGCCATTTTCAAACCCTTGTAAGTCGAGTGCTCATACGCATTCGCCATCAACCTATTACAACTCAACCCTTGATGCGTAAGTCAAGTCGGTCTCTTTTTTTCAAACCATTTCATTTCCAACACGTTTTGCACGCGATAATGAGTTAAACCTTTGATCCAATGTCAAGAGGATTTTCGAAACAAACTATCAATCAACTAACAACTATTCAATTCTTTTCAAGGTGTAAAGAGTAGGTTCAAGTCTTTGATCTTGCTTTCCGTTGTTTATATGCGAGTTATCTTATTCGTGTGTGAGCAATTGACGCCTTTAAATAATATTAACAAACTCGACAATACTCAACCATCTCCAATTACTCATCCTTTCACTCACCTTTCAAACAACTTCTTTTATGATGAAAAAGAGAGTGTCCCAAGTCTTTGGTTCGCTCTCCCGACTACTTGGATCCGATAAGCCTTTCTCAAGCTTCAAGTAGTCATCATCCGACCAATCTCATCCTTTTATACACCATTTCAAATTCAAACAACCTTCTTTTACGATGAAAAAGAGAGTGTTCCAAGTCTTTGGTTCGCTTTCCCGATTACTTGGGGTCTGTGAAGTCTTTCTTAGGCTTCAAGTGATCGTCATCATTTCAACCTTATCCTTTCAAACATATCATTCCTTCATGATGAAAAAGAGAGTGTTCCAAGTCTTTGGTTCGCTCTCTCGATTACTTGGGTCCGAGAAGTCTTTCTTAAACTTCGAATAATCGTCATTCGTACCCCTTCAAACTCAATTCAAATCCAGTTTCTTTCGTGGTCGTTACCACGAACTACGACTGCTCTGATTCTTCATTCACTCTTGAATGTAAGATACGTAGGCACAAGATTGCGATGATCTTGGCGAGCACAATCCCCTTCATCTTCCATTTCCCCCATCATTTCCCGTAGTCGAACTACGACGCTCTGATTTCTCATTCTCGTTCGAATGAGCATACGTAGGCACAAAGGCCCTAATCCTTGGCAAGCACCATATCCTCTAACCATCCCCCATCCCCTTAGCCTCTTTAGCCTTTACAATATCGTTATAGTATTTAGTAGTGAGAAGAGAAGAAATAAGTTTAGCTAACATCCATCACAACTCGAATTAAGAGGTTCCCGTTGAGTACAACGGACGTGAGGGGTGCTAATACCTTCCCCTCGCGTAACCGACTCTCGAACCCAGGAACATTAGGTTGCGACGGCCGTGTTCCTTCCGTGTTTTTGAGGTTTTCTCGATATTTTCCTCTCCCGTTCATTCGGGCAAAATAAAGTTCGGTGGCGACTCTGTCGAACCGCATTTCCGCGCCTTTCGCGCGAGGGTCGTATGTTCGAAATGAATTTTCGAGGTGCGACAGCGAGCAGCCAGAGTCCAAGTACCAGGACTGGTGTTTCAACTTTGCTGCTAAGGATGTCTGCAACAAAAATAATTTTGTCTTTAGGTACCCATATTTTTTTGGGTCCTCTGGGGTTAGTAGGTTTGAAATTCTTTCTGAATTTCTTTGCCTTATAAGCATCCTTGTTCTTCTGAGGTTTTGATTTAAACACAAGTTTGTTCATATCAGAACTTGTGTGTTTAATATCATTTAAATGACCAAATTTGAAATGAGTATATAGAGGAGAATACTTTATGATCATTTTATCAACAGGTTTTGGATTTAAATTCTTCCCAGAAGAAGATTCATATCCAACACCCTTCCTGTTGTTTCTGCTAATGCCATAGATCATTGAAGCCATCTTGCTTCTCTCTAGGCCTCTAGCCAGAAACTTCTGAAAGCTATAGTCATACTCTTCTAAAATAATTTTAGAGCAGGATATAGGTTCATAGTCAGATTTCTGAGCATTTTCTAAATCATTTTTTATTTTAAGATTTTCTGCTCTAAGCTCAGCAACCTCAGACCTCAGTTGATCATTCTCAGATGCAAGATAGCTTTGAAGCTTCTTGTATTTGAGTTTGATTTGGCAGTAGCTTTCCAGAATTTCTGATAAACTTTTAGAAAGTTCTTCTCTAGTGAGTTCAGAAAATACCTCCTCAGAATCTGATTCTGATTCTGATCACGGTCTTCTACGTCATCCATAAGTGCCATGTTTGCACATTCTTCTTCTGACTCTGATGAAGATTCAGATGCACCTGAATCATCCAAGGTTGCCATTAGAACTTTCTTTTTATGATCAGACTTCCTTCTTGGCTTCTCCTTCTGAAGTTTTGGGCATTCATTCTTATAGTACCCAAGTTCCTTGCATTCATAGCAGACAACCTCTTTCTTTCCATATCTTCTGTGTCCAGAGGACTCTTTACGTTGATCTGATTTCTTGAAGTTCCTGAACTTCTTCTGTTTATGCTTCCAGATTTTGTTGATCCTTCTGGACAACAGGGACAATTCATCTTCTTCAGAAGAAGAAGATTCTTCAGAACTTTCTTCTATAACCTGCAACGCTTTAACAGATTTGTTAGACTTTAAAACAACTGACTTACCCTTCTTCTGAGGCTCGTCTTCCTCTAGTTCAATCTCATGACTCCTCAAAGATCTGATCAGTTCTTCCAGCGTGATCTTGTTCAGATCCTTTGCAAGCTTCAGAGCAGTGACCATTGGTCTCCATCTGGTTGACAAACTTCTGATGATCTTCTTGGCATGATCAGCAGTGGAATAACCCTTGTCCAAAACTTTCAAGCCAGCTGTGAGAATCTGAAATCTAGAGAACATAGTTTCTACATATTCAGACTCCTCCATTTTGAAGGCTTCATACTTCTGGATGAGCGCCAGAGCATTGGTCTCCTTTACTTGGGAGTTCCTTTCATGAGTCATTTCAAAGATTCAAACATATCAAATGTAGTATCTCTGTTTGTTATTATCTCATACTCTGTATGAGATATTGCATTTAATAAGATGGTTCTTGCTTTGTGATGGTTTCTAAACTCCTTCTTCTGTTGATCATACATAGATTTTCTGTCAATCTTTTTCCCTTCATCATTGGTAGGATGAGTGTAACCAGCAGTTACTAAATCCCACAAATCAGCATCATAACCTAGAAAGAAGCTTTCTATTCTGTCTTTCCAGTAGTCAAATTTCTCACCATCAAACATGGGAGGTTTGGTGCCAATTCTATCTTTATCATAGTATCTGTTGTTGTATAAAGTTGAAGTGGAAGCTTCAACAACCATGATGAATAAAGAACAAGATATTTGGAGTTTTTCTCAACTGGATCTTTTCTGTTCACGGTGAAGTGAGAGCACTAACAGAACCGGAGCTCTGATGCCAACTAAAGGTGAGAAAAACACTTAGAAGGGGGGTTGAATAAGGGTTTTGAAAAAAAATATGGCAATAAAAACAACACAAGATTTTTATCCTGGTTCGTTGAACTCAACTAATCCAGTCCACCCTAGCAAGGTGATTTTCCTTTCTCAACAAGGACTTAATCCACTATAGTCAAACAAATTACAGTGTCAACCACTAAGAACAACTGTCTTAGTCTTCTCAAGAAATTCTGACCACAACTTGGTCTTCTTAAGGAACCTTTTACAAATTAATGTAAACTAACAAGTGTTTAAGTTGCTTATAAAAAGCTATATCACAAACTGTGATTTTTACACTTAGTTTAAGAACGAATAAAACTATTCAACTTATGAAATAAATTTGTATGAGAGCTTGAGAGTAGTTTTCAATTTGATTTCTCAATAATCCGTCAACTTTGAAATGTTGTTGAAGACGTCCTTTTATAGGCTAGAAAGTCCAATGCTTGAAGACTGTGCGTTGCTGTGTAGCTGTAGCCTTTTGTCTTCTATTGACTCTAGTTTTCCCAAAAGAGGAATGTTCAGACAAATCCCTTTTGTCTGATTTCCTGTGCCATACATGAATAAGGAAAGAGCCATTTGGAATATGCCAACGGATATATCTTTGAATAATATTTTCTTCAACAAGCTTCTGTCTCAAAGTTATCAACATCAGAGTCTTGATGTTATCAGAGTTTTGCAGCCAAAATGCGTCAGCGTGAATATTGATCAGAGCAGAGTTTGAATAATAAAGCCTCTGTACTTGCAGCGTAAAGTACCTTCAGAGTCTTCTTGAAACAATTCTTGAAACTCTTCATACAAATTCTTCAACTATGCTTCAGAGTCTTCTGCAACTTCTGCTTCAGAGTCTCTTCTGGCAGCGCTCAAAGTCTTCTGATGCTTCAGAGCTTTGCGTAGAATACTGTTCAGATGCATTTTTGCTTCCATAAGAGTATTTAATTTAATATCTGAAACAAAAACACTTGAACAAAATTAGAGTATATATTTTCTTAATACAAAATTTCATTAGAGTTATCATCAAAACTATATCCATATCCAAATCCAGTTATTAAAAACCGGTTAATTATTTGTATGATTTTAACCAAATCTATATTTTGGATATATTTTTAATATGGTTTTAACCAAATTCATAATTTGGACATCCATATCCAAAATAAAAACCAAATTAGTCAATTTTTTTAATTATTTTTATTTTGAAAAAAAAATATTGTTTTAATTTTTTTCAATAAATAAAAATTTTTTCCAAAAAAATTTAAAATATTATTTATTTTTAAAATTTTAAAATAACTATTATTTTTTTTAACATTAATATTTTTTTTAAAAAAATATTATGATTTTGAAAAAATCAATTTTAAAATAAAATTAATTCAAAACTCATTATAAAATTGGTTATGGATATAACCGGTTTATAACTATTTTAAAAGATAAAAACCAGTTATGAGAAATGGTTTTAATAACTGGTTATAACATATGGATTATTTATGGTTATAGATTGGTTATGGACATTAACCATCCATGAACACCCCTAGAGAGGATGGGTTTCCACACCATTTGGCTCAATTGAATTGATGCATGGTGTTTTCAAGTTCAATGTCAACTTTAGTAATGGGAGTCCAACATGTGATTTCAAGGTCTTCAAGGGTCTGACTAAAAGGGATCCCTTATCCCTTTTCATTTTTTTGTTGGCAGTAAAAAGCCTTGTCAGGATGGTGAAAAACTCTTCTAACTTAAGGGAACTTTCGGGTTTTCAAGTGAAGAATTCCATCCATTTTGACCTACTCAAATTTGCAGATGATATCATAATTCTGTGTGAGCCTAGTTGGAACAATCTATGGAGTTTAAAAGGAATTTTAAGGGGTTTAGAATTGGTTTCGAGCTTATGCATCAACCTTTCAAAGAGTAAGCTTATTGGAATAAATTTTGAAGAAGACTTCATCCAAGCAGCGCCTTCGTTTTTGACTTGCAATGTTGGTTCAGTTCCCTTCTCTTTTCTTAGGATCCAAGTTGGTGTTAACCGGAGAAGAAAAGAAGTATGGTTCTCAATTTTGTCTACATTACATAAAACCTTTTCGTATTGGCGTGGTCTTCACTTGGAAGAATCATTTTGATCTTTGCTGTTTTGACTAATATGTCGGTGTATTTTTTTCTCGTTTTACAAGGCCTCATAAGTGTTGATGGAGAATATTACTAAGATTCAGGGTGATTTTTTTGTGGGGAGGCTTCGAGAACAAACACAAAGTTAATAGGATCAGCTGGTCAATAATTTTCAATTCGAAGAAGGAAGGTAGATTAAGGCTTAATCATAGTGGTAGATTCAACCTGGCGTTATTGATCAAGCGCCGTCGGTGCACCCTCAATGAGGACAATCCGATTTGGATTAATTTTTTAATTTTCAAGTACGGAGATTTGAAACTGAAGATTTATGGACATAAAACTCCGGTTACTTCCAACGGATATGCCCTATCTTGTTGGGTATGCAATTTCCTTCTCTTTTTGCGATAGCAGCAAACTTGAATCTGACAATAGCTAAAGCACATGAGTGACAGGGATCGAATTGGACGTGGGACTTGGCGTTTCAGCTTTCTGACTTAAACTCGGAACAACAAGCACAATATTTGTATCTGATGTCAATTGTATTTTTGATTAAATCGATTTAAGGTAGTGAGGACCATTTCATTTGGTGGTGTGACAGTAGCAGATTCTCAGTCAAGAACAACTACAAGGTCCTCTTCGAACTTATTCCTGATGTTGATTTTGTTGAGGACCTGAGCTTGAGGAGTTTGTGCAAGATTTGGAATTCGAAGTTGCCATGCAATGTTCAAGCCTTTTGTTGGAAGTTGCTGTCTTATCGGATTTCGACAAAATTTTCAATTGGCAAAAAAGGGCATTATTCAAGGCGTGTCAAATTTGGTTGTCCTCTTTGCTTCAATGACGCTGAAAACGATTTTCATCTTATTTTATTATGCAAAATCAGTTTGAAAGTTTGAAAAAAAAATGTTTGAATGGATGGGGTTTCATGCTAATTTCGAAGTGAGTTCTATTTCCTCTCATTATTTGCTCTCATTATTTCGAAGAATTCGATCTCTTTCTTTTAGTGTGTTGTTTGCTGGATTTTGCTGATGTGCATGGATTCTATCTTGTTTAAAGGTGAGATCTTAGCTAATATAGATCTTGTTATGTTTCTTAATGGGTATCTTGGGATTGATTCCAAACTAAGTTTAAGTACGGGCAGAGTGAGATTCAAATCGTGATTATGGTTTGTATCTTAGTTGGTTATTTCTTTGCTTTTTCTTGAGTTTATTTCTTTGTAATTGTGTTAATTATACTCCTTCTTTTTCATTTTGCATATAAAAAAAAGTACAATTGTTTTATTTACTTGAATTTTTAAGGAACATGTTATTTAACATGCTAATTAATGATAATTATGGTGAAAAAATATCTTGCGAAAACATCACAAATTAATAATTAAGAATGTGATATAATATTAAAAATATCACACAATATTTAATTTTTAGATAAAGTAGGGCTGAAAATGAGTCGAATCGAGTCTATCTCGTCTTAACTCAGCTCGACTCGTTAAGAATTGGCTCAACTCAAATCTCGGTTCAAGTTCGACATAATTTTTTTTTAAACTCAAACTCGACTCGTTATAAGTTCACGAACAATTCGGTTTAACTCGTTAGGTTCAACTCACTTGGCTCACGAACTTAAAGTCATTTTATCAAGTTTATTTATTTTTTATATATTTGACATTTTAAATTAATATTTTTTTTAAAAGAAAATATTGAAATAAAATAACAGTTATCTCGATTGAAATTTAACTTTGTCTCAAAATCTACTAATTCAATAACTACACAACTTTCAAGAGATACATTTGAAAGTCTAATTAAAAAAATACTCAATTAAAGTTTAAATTTGTATAAAAAATCTACAACTTTATTTAAATATTTATGAACCTTACAAATTTAATTAAATATTACACTAAAAATGATTAGAAATTGATACATTTCTATCATAGAATGATTACATCACTTGAACTCTTCATTACACATGTTATTTTAACAAATGTCGTGATCCCTTTGTTGGCTCCTAGTTTTCGACGCCAGTCGAGACCAGAGCTATCCTAGGTAAAAATATCAATACTTGGTGTATGGGAAGGTTTCGACCCAATTAAGGAAAATGCCAAAGTCGAAGAAAGATGAACAAGAGGCCAAAAAACGCTAAGTGTTGGAAAATGCTCGACGAAGACTATGCTAAGGAGAGCAAGGAGACGGTTTCGCCAAATTGGAGGGAATTGCAGAATATTTAAAATTCAAATCAAGTAGAAAAGAACGAGTGGACGGTTAGAAGAATAAAAAAGCGCCAAAAGAGTGGGCTAGAGAGTTTCAACCGCCATATAGCAGTTACTTTATAACACTATAAATAGGTGTAAATTTTATGTAATAAGGGTGTTCATTCATTATTGTACTAGTTCATACAACTCAAATTATCCGCGTGTAGAGAAACGGGTTAACGAGAATGTACGTGATACAACACCAAACCCTTTCTTATCAATGCAATTTGTCTTTACAATTCACTTGCCATTTTTAACTTTCAGTCTTTATCTTCAAAACTGCCCTTTACACTTTTCTGCCCATTTACTTTGCAAAGACCCCCTAGTCGAACGTGGAGTTCTGATTAGAGTTATTTTCCAAGCAATTTACTTACTCGCATCTTTATCCTCAAAAGTCATTTAGTTTTTCAAAAAGAAGTACGTCGAATGCGGAGTTTGGCAGTCGTCTTTTTTCGCCTTTACATTCCAGTTGTTAATTTAAAGCCATTTACTTTCAGCTTTACTTTTCAAGGTCATTTACTCTTCCTGCACCTTTAAATCCTTTGTCCAATTATTTTTAAAAGTCCTTTACATTCTCGCTATTTAACTTTCAAAGACTTCAAAGTCGAATGTGGAGTTCCCGTTTGAGTCTGTCGCACGTTTAATTTCAAAGTCATTTACTTTTCAGCCTTTTACTTAAAGATCCCCTAGTCGAACGTGGAGTTCAGATTGAAGTTATGTTAAAAGCAGTTTACTTTCTTGCACATTTATCTTCGAGCACCTTTTACTTTACAAAGAGTTTGTAGTCGAACGTGGAGTTTGATTATAATCTTTCGCCCTTTATATTCTTGTCTTTATTATCAAACCCTTTATTAGATTTCATAGTCGAACGTGGGGTTCAGCTTAGGGACACCTGACACACGCTTAGCACATGTTCTAGGATTTAGTATGGTCGATCATGCAAGTTAGTCAATTTACCCTAAATTGATAGACCAACGGTTGTTTACCAAAATTCACAGTAAACACACTCTAACAAGGATGACTCTAAATGCAATTGTCAGTTTTACTGCCATAGTTAGTACGGAAGGGACAAATTTAGGGTTAAAATTTAGAGTAAATCTTTAAACATACTCTTAAAGACAATATAATTCTTTCCATATATAATCGAGTTGACTCATGAACCTAACAAGTCGAATTATGTATAATTCAAGTTCAGTTTATTTAGTTAACGAACTTAATTTTTCGCTCATATTCAGCTCATTTGATTCATGAAGGTAGTTCAACGATTTTATTGTTAAATCGAGTTTTAAATTATTTTTAAGTTGGTTCGGTTCATTGTCAATCTTAAAATAAAGAGACATATATAATATTAATATCATAAACCAAGTATGTTTTCTAACCAATAAATTTTTTTATTTGTTAGTTAATTTTGTGAACCAATTGTCACAAAAATCATTGTAAAATATAATATTGCTTTATTTATAAAATCTTAAATGATTGATGGATAGCATAAACAAAGAATCAGTACATAAAAACCATAATAAAATGTTTCATCTCACAAATTACTATAAATTACTATAAACACAACACTGATTTAATTTTAATAAAAAATATCTTTATTTAAAAGACAAAACTCTTGTTATAAAATATTATAACTTTTTTTTCCCTCAATCAAAATATTTTTTTCCTGAAATGTTATAAAATTATAATTTATTTTACAATTAAATAATTCATTTAGTTGATTAAAAAGAACAACCTTTGTAAGCTCTTAATAATTTATGCTCCAAAATCCAAAGAAAGATTTTCATCATCAATGATCCAATCCATAACTACAATCACTGTCCACAATCTTCGCCTGCGCCGTTAACTGATCAACCGTCACATCACACTCAAACACAAAATCCCCGATCTTCCATGTCTTAACAGGCCCCACTTTGATTTTCACCGGTGCCCTCGTCGTCAACGTTAACGGCACGCTCCATTTCGCAACATCATTCACCAACGCCTCCCGATCCGTTTCCGCAAGTTTAATGCCGCTACCCTTCAACACAGTCTGAAACACCGTCACGTTATTTGTCGGCTGATAAAACGCCGGTAACACGCCGTTACAGAGACTAACATCTCTGTAAAATATTTCCGCGGTACTTTCCTTCTCGTAGTAAATTCCAATCTTGTTGTTACCGTTATCAGCCCTAACGAACACGTCAATCGCCGGCGAAATAACAGACGTTGACGTGAGGTTCATTCCCCTCACAGCGATACTGTCGATTGCGAAATAAGGCGATTCTGGCTTGATAATCAAGCAAAAAGCAACAGCGGCTATGAAAAGGAGCACGGCCAGAGTGAGTATAATACCGATGAAACACCAGAGACAACAAAAGCACCTGCAGCAGTTATTTTTCTGGCGATCATTGTTGGCGTAACGAATAGCATTCTCCGGGGATAGGTAATGGTAGACCGGCGATGAAGCAGTGTTGAAAGCCAATGGAGGTTTCCGGGACGACCTGTTTTGAGACTCCGCCATTAGAGAAGTGTAGTGAGTTGGTGAATGAAGTTGTTTAAGTAAGGAATGAAAGTAAAATCAATGCAATGTATTTTTAATTTTGATTTTTTTTTATTTGTTTACCTTTTTAAAATATAATTGCTCTTTATAAAAATATACAAAAGAATAATATTTGGTCGTAGAAACAAAAACTAATAAAGAAATTTAGTAAAAAAAAAAGAAAAAAAAACGGATCCAATTAAATATAGATATACTTTTTTAATATGGATAATTTATTGAATAAAAAGTGAAAAATAAAATGAATGTGGAGAGTTAAAACAACTCATAAAAAATTAAAGTTGGACATTGCCTGATCTATCTCTCAAAATATAGGTTTAATTATTAATTAGTAATGTTAAAATATTGAGTGAATATGAGACCCAATTTGACCTCTAAATTATTTTTTAATCTCTATACCATATTTTCTACACAACTATAAATTATAATTATCATTCTTTTTTTACATTTTTTTCTCTCCCTTTTTACGAAATTAGAGTTGTTTTATGTATGGATATAACAATGAGGTGGGTCGAAAACACTTTTTATCTCTTTAAATCTAAATTTGAATTTTTAAATAATTTTTATTTTCCATTCCGTTTTTTTATAGGAGATGGAGAAATAAAATTCAAACTCGTACCAAACAAATTCAGATTAGGTACGGGTATTTCTGCCCCCATCACAATTCATAAAATCAATTTTTAACTTTTTTTTAAAATTAAATTATATTACAAATAATAACATAAAAAAATATTAAAAAATTTAATACATGCATTTCAAATATTTTAAAAAATAAAATATAAATCAAAGTATAAAAATATTAAATTATATTTAATATTTTAAATTATCAAAACAAAATAATAAAGTATATAAAAAAATAAACAGAATGGATTCGAGAGCAAAGTGAGTTACTTGTATCTCTATTATTCTATTTATTTTCATATTTTATAATTGAAAAAAATCCAACAATATGTGTATCCACGAAGAATCCACAAATATGTGTATCTCTATTATTCTATCCATTTTCATATTTACACCATCAAATTTAGAATGTGAGTATCCAAGAATATGTGTTTTGTTGCCATAGGCGTAAGGAAATTCACAACATTAAGCCTCGAATAATTAAGAGTATTAATTATGTATTAGACTTTATATAAATGTAATAAAATACATAATATATAGTTTTCTCTATTTCACATATATTAAAGTTTATGTTAAATTACATTTTCTCCTTGTATTTTATCTTATTCATCCAATTGGTCCACCTATTTTAAATTGAAATGGTTTTAACATCTCTTTACATTTTTACACTAAAAGTTGTTTGATGGTTTTAACATCTCTTTACATTTTTACACTAAAAGTTGTTTGATGACATGTCAGTTTTTAATAATCTATAACATATATCTCTTACCTTTAAAGTTTTTTTTTTTTTAAATGTCTTTGGCTTCAGTCTCGTACTTTTCTACTGAAAATTGATAATGTGTTTATTTTCTAATGACATCTAACTTATATATTTTTTATGTTTTAAGTATAACAAAATATTTGTATATGATAATTTATTATGTTACACAAGTGGTATATCATTTAAAAATATATACATTGTCAATTTTAAATACAAAAATGATAAAGAAAAATCAAAATTATTTAAATTTAAAATAAAGAAATTAATTATGTGAATGAGATTGAATAAAGAGACTAAATTTATAATTAAACCTAACAATTACAATCAATTTTATATAATAAAAAAATCATAATTGTTTTTGTAAAATTATTATTTATTAATGGTATAGAAAAGATAAATTATAAAAAGTAATATATTTAAAATTTAATAAAAGAACTAAATTTAATGATTTGTTGGTAAAAAAAATAGTTCCAATTTAGAATTTTTTTTCTTAAAATAACATATAATAATAAATAAAAGTAGCATTATTTTTCAATATTATTCTTTATTATTTACTACAAAGAGAAAATTTACGGCCCGTTTGTTTTAACTTTAAAAAAAAATATTTTTAAAAATAATTTTATATAAATGTTTTTTTAAAATATTATAAGTTTTTTTAAAAAAAATTGTTTTTTTAAATTGAAAGACTAATTTTGACATCTTATAACACAAACATATATTATGGAAGATTAAAACATAGTCGAAATCACAATTTCTTTCAAAATGTTGTATCGGAAAAATAATTTATATAAAAAACTATTTGAAATAACTTCAAAATTAAGTATTTTTTTAAAACTTTGATATCTAAAAAAATAAATAAAATTGATGAAATTCTTAAAGTAACATTTTAAGTATAATAATTTAAACTAAATTTTTATTGAAACTTTTATGAAAAATTTCTTTTAATTTTTTTCCCACAAAAATATATAATATTATAAAAAACATTTTAAAAAAAACTGTAAACAGGCGTGTCTTTAATGAAAGGAATGAAATAATAAATAATTAAGAGCATGTTTAACAAATCATAAAATGGCAAATAAACATGATTGAAAGGAGTAATATGCAACAAGATCTTTCAGTGTTATGGTGAATTCTTCTGACACAATAAAATATGGTGTATTTCTATTTTTACTTTGATGAAAAAAGTAGTAAATAAATTTGATTTTAACTGGACCAAAGAAGACAAGAGAAAAGTGTAATTTTGTTCCTTAAGGGACAGATGTTGAACCAGATATTTGGGACAAGCTGTCCAACTTGTTATACCAGAATAAACATACCATGACAACAATAATAAATCAAGGTAAAAGCAATGAAGAACATCAACAATTATTAACCCAATTCAGTGCAAACAACACCTACATCTGAGACACTCTATCCAAGAAAAGAAATCCTCCCTTTGATAGAATTAGTACAAAGTGTCTTATATGAACAAGTCCCTTGCTCAATACCCCTCTTCTTAATTCTACCTTCAGTTTATTTATATTTAGGACAACTCCTAAATATAAGAACCCCCTTTCACTTTCTCTGAATCACTAATCCTAGTGATCATCAACAATAATCAGAATGATTCAATGTTGAATATACAACTCAACTAAACAAACCAACTATTATGCTATGTGATATGAATTATGCAATAGTGCAGTGTACAATTAATACAAATAAAGACTTAGCCTAAAAACACAAAATATCACTCAAACTCGTAGTCTTCAAGGCATGCAAGAGTCTTTATATATAACAATTCATAGACAGCCTTTTCTCCTTGGATTTAGGAAGTGATCTCGTCCAAATATGATGAAGATTCAGTTAGGATTTATTTCTCCAATACAACTCCACAAAAAGATTCGATTTGATTTGAATTGAAATTTAAATATCCTTGATTTAAATTTAATTTAATTAATTAATCAAACAAATCATATTTCTAAAAGATAACAACAACCCTTGATGCACAAGTAATAGAAAAATGCGCTATAGACAATTGGAAAACGCACGCTTACAGCAACAGCCTTGTCCTGCAAACAAGGGCCACATGCTAGGATATTTGTTACCAAATGTGTCTTTTCTTCATAAAAGCAATTTGGGACATATGTGCCATACCAGTTACAACATTATGTCCAACATGTGTTCATACCATGTTATTTTGCATAATGTAGCAAATTCAAAATGAAACAACAATCCCCCATTGGCAAGTTTTGGCAAAATAACACTTGAATACGTGAGTGATTGGTGTTGCACCCTAAAATTTGACCAACTTATTTCACCTGATTCTATGTTTCATAGCTTTAGCATTTGCATATTAGATCATGTACATAATTCATTCATCTGCATAGCATAGCATGGGCAAGCCATCCAACAAGGGATAAAATGCCATTCTTATTTCAAAAAGCATGTCAAGAGGTTCTTATTCAAGTTCATGACTATCCAGGTTACCAAGAAAGAAAGAGAAGTTAGTGGACCAATCAGTGGGTTTCTCTCCTATCCTGAGGGGGTTTGAAGACTATCAAAGAGGTTGTGGGCCATGAACTGAGGGCATGGAATGTATATAGGCATCATGGAAGACCTAGAGGGTCATTTTGAGAGTGAGACAAGTCATTGATGTGATTACAAGAGTTACAAGTGAAGACAGTCAACTAGGGTTTCATCTGGGTCAACCCTAAGTCAAATGCTTGATTGAAGGGCATCAAGGCCTATTTGGAGGATGTGGGATTCATCATTTGATATGTGGATATGGATATGGTGTTGTGCCAAGGATAAATCAAAATAAATCAAGAAGAAGAGAAGTTTCTGAATTAGGGTTTCTGAGTAAAAGCCCCTGGTTTAGGTCAAACTTCCAAGCAAAGTAATTCAAAATGCAAGTCTCAAATGGATTCTTGGCCAACATGAAACTTGTAGAGTATCTCAAGACCTTTAATTTGAGTTGTGGAAGGAATCAAGGAGATTTGTAGAACTCAAGTTATGGTTCTTGCAAGTTACAGGTCATCAGAGGCATATGAAATTTGTCTGTGAAAGTCACTTGACTTCTAAGCAACTTTTGCCCCTTTAGGGGTTTTCAATTGGATTTTTGGCCAACATGAAAGTTGTTTCCCATGATCTTAGCTTTATAGAAAGGTATGGTATGCCTCAATATGATTTGTGGAGCTCTAATTATGATCTTGGCAAGCCAAGGGCATTTTGGTCATTTGGAGGTTATAAGTCATTTCAAGCATAAGGCCATATCTCCTACTTCCAAGCTTCAAATGGAAAAATCTTCAACATCAAACTTGCTTAGAATGATGTTTTAAGGCTATTAGGGAGGTCATGAGATGTTGAAAAGGCTCATATTAAAAAGTGATAAAAATGGCCTAAAAATGAGGCATAAGTTAATTCAAGTGAATTTGAAAAATGGAAATCCCAAGTTATAAGTCCAAACCATGTCATGTAATAGGTCATTTTGACTCCAAATGACATTCTAAGAACAATGGTTCAGCCACAATTTTGATTTGAGGCTTACATCATAGGGTTGCTTTGGAAAAGTCTTGCTTGCATATTAGGGTACCAAACCAAAACAAGGAAAAACTTAATAAACAAGGAAGATATGCATTGTATCTCATCCAAAATATCATGTGGGGATAAAATCAAGTTGGTTACCAATATTACAAGGGTTTTTGCATGAGATACCATGTGGTGAGAATTGAAAATCAAAATACCATTGCATGAAAAGATGAAATTCTCATTAGATGATTCTAGGGAGTTCTAGATTGTTCTAATCCATTCTATATAATGAGTGAAACTTGCATTGAGGCAAGGTTGGTGTTGATGGTGGTAGAGAAGAGAGTGTGAAATCATAAAGCTTCCATTGCAAGTTACATTGAATCTTTTGATTCTTCTTCATTGCTATCCCATTTTTCTTCACAAATCTTCTCCATACATATTTCTGAGTGTGTTCATACTGGTTTGAAGTTCTATTGATGAAGAATTGAAGGTGTCACATTGAATTTGCAAAAAGGCAAATCATATTGGATCTTGAAGTACAAGCTTGCTACATCAAATCTTTTGCATACAGAACTCACATCATCATCCAAGGAGTGTTCTTGAAGAGTTGCAAGGTCTGAAAGCAAGAGTTTCATCACCTACCATTCCAAGAAGCCAAGTATGCAAAACCACTTCTACACCGTTATCTAGGCATGGCTAGGGTAAATTATTAGTGTAAAGCTGTTAGAGACAATTAGGTGATCATGTATGATGATTTTGGGAGCATTTGGTGAAGTTTCATTAATAGATGTCATTTCTTGATGGAGTAAGAATGAGTGATATATTGAGTGTTAAGGCAAGATTAATGGCTGATTTTGATTGGTATAACATGATAATCATTTTGATGTAAAGATAGCTGAGTTTGGTTGAGGTCGAAAATGGATCATATTTTGAGATTGGTTTGGTTATGCATTCGGGTTTGAATATAGAGAGTGTTTCATTGAAATCCAAGACCATAGTTTTGTTCAGCTTGGAAAATAGGTCAAGATTGGTTTTTACATCGTGGAAATTGGTCAAGAAATGAAGGAGAACGATAGGATGAAAGATCTCTGCATGGAATGTGTTAATGGAGTTTTTCTGAAACCCTAGCCAATCCAAGGTTGAAGACAACGTTTCTACCGTCAGATCACGCATGACCATTTGACTTGAAGAAGCATCCAACGGCCGTGATTCAAAGCGAATTGTGGAGGGAAGCTGAGCAATGAAACTCAGCGTTTCATTAAAGCCACACATTCTGGGCTTAGTCATTATTTGCTATACCCACCCCCAAGCAAGGCCCAATCATGATTTACACTGATATTCTTCGCTATTCGCACCGCATTTTTAATGTTTTTTCTTTTCATTTTATTTGATTTTCTGGTTTAATATTGGGCTTAAGTGACAATGCTAGCGCCACCCCCCAATTGAAGCCCAATTGCATTTTTAACTAGAATCTGTTGCTTAATACACCGCACTTTTCTTATTTTCTTTTCAGTTTTATTTGATTTTCTGATTTAAACTCTGGGCCTAGCGTATTTTTATACACACCCCCGTGTCTGGGCCCAAGCATAATTCAAATTGTATTTTGTTGCTTCTTACACCCCATTTGCATATTGCATTTTATATTTTCTCCATTTTTTCTCAAACTTTAAAAAATCATGTCAAATTGAAAAATGAATATTTTTTAATGGGAGTTTTTTCTCCCTTTTCATATTTTTGTCTAGAAAAATATAAAATGAAAATATTTTCCATATCATGCATTTTAATATTTTTTGCATATTTTTCCTTTTAATAGCTTTTTAATGCTTTTATATTGATGTATGATTTTGTAGATTTTAGTTTAGGTAGCTCCCTTTAGATTTTTAGGTCAATCTTTTTAGAGTAATTAGATATATGTTTTAGGTTCCCCCTGGATTAATTCCATATTTTTATGATGATTTTTTAGGATAGTTTTGATTAGATGCTATTAGGGTGTATAGAATTAGGTTAAACTTCAACTTAGGTGCATTAAAACAATTTCTTTTGGGTTTTTTTAGGACAAGTTAGGCTATGGGGCATATATGGGTATTAAGGGTAGGTTTAGTAGATCCCCTAGAAATAATATCAGAATTTTCCCTACTATATTAATATTTTTAGTATATTTTGCAATTGTATGTTTGTTTGGTGTGCCCTTTTGGGGTTTATTTTGTTTGTATGGGCTTATTGGGCTTTGCTTGGGGTGTGGGCTTGGTTTGAAGAGCATGATGATGGAACACATTGAAGACAAAGTTGAAGCTAAAGATCAAAGTTGATGAAGATGCCAGGCTTGTTTGAAGATTGATTGAAGATCATAGGACCTAGGAGCTAGGTAGAGCTTTAGAGTAGAAATATGATTCATAAACATGGATGGTTTCTGTTGCCTTCATTCTTCTCTATGATTCAAAGTCTCTCTTTGATACTCACCTTTTTCCTTTGGAAGGCTTAGTGACAGTATCTAGGAGATAGAACTTTTGAGAGAAACAGTCTGTATTTTGTTAACAGTCTGTATGCCACCTTTGGTGGTCAACTGACTGTTTAACATCCCAAATCATCTTGTGAACTATTACTCATCTAGGAGAGCTTGCTTTGAAGAAACTTTGAACATTGATGATGAAGTTCATTGCCTTGAAGACTGATAGAAGAAGGAGCTTGTGCTGTCAGGTTTTTGCTGTTGGTGCTGTTTAGAGCTGTTGATGTATTGTTTGAGTTTCTTGACTGTATTGTTTGATAATTTTCCCCTGGAGGTTGAAGTGAAGTTGTTTCACTTTGCCCATTGTTTTCTAGGTTCGAGGTTGAGTGGGACTCCCTTGCCTCGCTTGTACTGCTGCATTCATGCATTTTACCGCTTTACTGTATATATGCTGTTTCTTTTCCGTTTATCCCCTTAGGATCTCTGTTTCTCTCTGAGCAGGAGAGAAATATGACAGACATTAGGTTCTCATCCATGCATGACAATATTAAGATAGATTTGGATTCCCTTTTCAACCGTAGGTTTTAGAGTTGCTGTTTCTCTTCTTACCTCAAAAAAAATCAAAAATACATTAACAATTTCAAAACACAATAAAAGACACTTCTTCCGTAAAAGACTGTAAACCAATCAAAAACGTCATTTTTGTCCGCTTGGGCGCATAATCAGGAGAAAACCCTTTTTAGAAAGAGATAAAAGCAATCAAGACAGACTTGTGTCGTACGTGGCCCGAACTACGTTTGCTCTGATCTTTCATGTTGTATGAAAGTACGTAGGCATAGGATGCGATATCCTAGCGAGCAACCTTCCCCTCCTTTCCAGTAGGTAGGCGAACTACGTTGACTCTGATTTCTCGTTCCAGACGGGAATACGTAGGCATAAAGTGCGATACTTTGCCGGGTCATTTTCTTTTCTTTTAACCCTTGACCTGTAGAGTAGATAGAATAACAATCCGTACCAGAAAACAAGCGTGGATCCCGTCGAGTACGACGGACGTGAGGGGTGCTAATACCTTCCCCTTGCGTAACCGACTCCCGAATCCAGGATTTGGTTGCGATGACCATTCCTTTCCCGTTTTGCGTTAGGTTTACTCTGAGTGTTTCCTTTCCCTCCGTTGGGATAAATAACGCACGGTGGCGACTCTTCTGTTCAGCCGGCGCCGATTTTCGCAGTAGCGACAGCTGGCGACTCTGCTGGGGATCCAACGTCCCCTAAGCGAGTCAATCCTAGCGCTTGTTTTCCCGTCGAGGATTTTGTATGGATTTACTTTTCAGTCATTTACTTTCAGCATTATTTTATTGTGATTATTGCTGTGGGTATGTTGGGGTTCTGTTATTGAGAGATAAGTCGGACCTGGGCTTGAGTGCACTTAGAATTAGAGTGGAAAGTAGCGGGCGCGCACATGCTTTGCATGTCCTAGTGTCCCGCAAAATCCACACTCAGACAAGGTTCTTCTGGTTGGCCTCCTGTCCCACCCTTTGGGTGGCATGGGTTGCTGGTTAGTTGGATTGTCGACTCTGGGAACCGATCAATTGGAAGTTGGTTAAGCGAGGCCTCTTCAGGATTTGATGATGCCACTCCTTCTGGGAATCGTATCATCAACCCTGAAAGTCTGTGACGTCGACGACCGCATAGGATGCCGTACCTTTTGTCAGTTGCTAGGACACCTACCTGTGAGAGGGGTTGGGGCTATGCAGGTAACTAGATCTCCAGATACCGGTTTGTTTCTTGATTTGAGATTCAGGATATTTATGGACAGTTGAAGGGTCTATCAGAGACCAAGTGGAGAAGTGTGGGGGTCTATCAGAGACCCACTTGGAGCTTTGTATTGGGTCTGTCTAAGACCAGGGTTGAGGAATTCTGGATGATCTGATTGAGACTCATGATGTGGTTTGGGCTTCTCAGTCGGGGCACTTGGTTCCTTGTTGCATTTTATTTGCATTGTGTTATTTGCATAACAATTACCATGTGCATTTCATTAACGTGTGTCTGTGCTGCAGGTGCATTTGCATATTCCCTGATTCTAGTGTCCGGACTTTTGATTATTGGTCATGGCTGGTTTGAGAAGGACAGTTGCATACAAGTTACCTACCCCTGATGTTACTCCCCTGCTTGGTTTGATTTCCCTTGCTGATGAGGATGTCCGGAGAAGCTTCAGGATGAGTTACGAAAGACTGTTGAGATTGGTTTGCAAACCAACTGATGTGGGGCTGAATGGGCTGTATACTTTGATGCAATTTTATGACCCTGCATTGAGGTGCTTCACTTTTAAGGACTTTCTTCTGGGGCCCACCTTGGAAGAGTACGCAGAGTTTATTGAGCTGCCAGTACAGAATAAGGTTCCTTTCATTCACTTTGACGCTAAGCCCAAGTTAGAGGACTTAGTCGTGGCTTTACACATGGACGCTTCTGAGCTATTGGTGACTTCTTGGCGCGGGGTTCCAGGCTTCTCCCTCCAGTTTCTGATTGGTAAAGCCCAGGAATACGCCAAGAGTGGATGCTGGATAGTCTTTAATGTTGTTTTGGCTTTGTGCATCTATGGGATAGTGTTGTTTCCTAGCTTCCCGAATTTTGTGGACTTTGATGCATTTCATTTGTTTGCTGCTGGCAACCCTGTACCCACATTGATCGGGGATTTCTACCATTCGTTGCATTACAAAAATGAGAATAGGAGAGGCAAGAACGTCTCTTGTTGTGTACCCTTGCTGTATATGTGGTTTGAGAGTCATCTGCCCAAGAAGGGTATCTTTGCTGAGTCTGCAGATACGGTGGATTGGTCTGAGCAGCTGATGGGACTTTCTTCAGAAGATGTTGGCTGGTTTGACAGAGCTTTATTGGGATCTGAGATTATCTACAGCTGCGCCGGATATCCTAATGTTCCTCTGATTGGGAGGAAAGGGTGCATTAATTACAATCCATCATTATTGATCAGGCAATTCGGTTATGCTCTGAAAAGCCCGCCAAAGGAGGAAGAAATACAAGAATCTCTGTATTTCACCGGTGACTTGAGTGGGGAATTATTGACCAAGCTTCAGCACGCTTGGAATCATATATGCAGAAGAGGGAAACCATTGCTAGGCAAGAATGATTGTCAAGCCTATATGCCATACAAGGTGTGGATCCAGGAGAGGGTAAGACAGGTACAAATGCCTTTTCCAGCAGTCTCACGTCCTGTTCCCATTCCAGTGGAGGAACCCACTACTGTAGCCGTTGAGGTCTATGAGCGGGTCGTGAAAGAAAAAGAGGACTTGATAAAGATCAATGAAGAGTTAGAGAAGGAACTGGCTCAGATGCGTAGTGAGAAGAATAAGGCTGTGCATTCTTTCCAACAGCAGACTGAGTTAGTAAACAGGCTAGGTGCTGAACTGACCGAAGAGAAAAAGAAGCGTGAGCACCTGGAGAAAGAATTAAGAAGTTCTCACGATATGTTGGAGTCCAAGAAGAAGGCACTCGATGCCGCCCACCGGGAAATCTCTTCTTGCAACAAAACATGGAATGCTACGCTAACCAACAACAAAAAGAGGGAAGACAAATTGAAGCAGCAAATTTCTGAACTCGAAGATCAGTTGAAGGCTAGCAATAAAAAGTATGAAGAGGAGGTGATGGCAAGATATAGTCTTCAGAACTCATTGAACAAGGCCATCGAGTGCAAGAAAGAGGCTGTGTCTCAGAAACGGAAACTAGAGGATCGCTTCGGAGAAGGGGCACGGGAGGAATCTGCTGGTGATTTACGACGTGTTCTCAAGCGAAGAGATCTGCTTGTTAAGGGTTTGCTTACCCGACCAAGTCATCCAAAGACTAAGAGGTTATTAGAGGAGTACCAGGCGCATGGGAGCACTTGACTATTTCGTGTATTAATGTGTATGCTTTATTTGCATTGTGCTGGCCATCACCAGGATTGTTGGTTGAGGCCATGCCTTCTTATTGTACGCTCATTGATATTGTATTCCTGACTTGATGGGTTTCTCTGTAATGTATGAGGTGTTTTCTATGATTTGGCTCCGAATTTCGTATTGCTGTCACTGTCACCACACTGACACATTCGCACTAGAATTGGGGAGTGATATTCCCTAATGCACAGACACATATTGCATTGCATATACATTCATATTGCATTACAGGTGATTATTGAACTGTATCTCATTTCCTGCACCGTACAGGTCTTTTCAGGATTGAAAGTCAACGCCCGCACCGATACTCTACTCGCACCAACTGTAAAAGAGTTATGGATCAGATGCAGAATGAAATGCAGGACATGCGTGAGAAGCTGGCGCTATTCATGCAGACAATGGAGACCATTGCGAAAGGCCAGGAAAACTTGCAGGCTTTGGTGCAACCTTTGCTGATGAGAAATGCTGGGCACGGAAATGAAGACCACAATTCTGTGCGGGTTGACACCATTCACGGGGATGGTACTCCTACACCGGTAGCTCCACCTGTGGCGAACATACCTGCTATGAATGTGAACAACGGCGCTGCCGCCGGGAACGGTAACGCAGGAATCGGTAACGAGACTGTCGTCAACAACGTTAGGTTCGGAGATGCCAATCTGGGTGGTGATAATATTGGAGGTAATGACTTCGGTAACAACGAATTTGGCTATAACGACCAGGGGTTTGATCATGCTGGGAAGTACGGCTTCAATGCTCAGGGCTTCGGACAGGATGGATTTGGTATTACCAATCAGGGTTATGGCGGATTCGGTAACGGGAATGGCGTCGGAATGATGTCTTTTGGACCTGCCGGAGTCGCTCCAGGGTATGGTAACAGGGGGCGGGGCCCTGTGATGAATCAGACTAGATTTGGCTGTAACAACGGGTATGATGGATACGGAAATGGGAACGGTAATTGGCTAGAAGATCAACAAGAAGATGCTTTCTCTGGTGGAGGTTTTGAAGGTCCTGTAGATGACTCTCAGAGAATCAAGATGCTCGAGGAGCAGATGAAAGGTGTTGTGAATCAAAGTGTTGTTGGTTTAGATATGACCACAATGGGTCTGGTGCCTGGCCTGAGGGTACCGCTAAAGTTTAAAGCTCCCACATTCGACAAATATAAGGGGGATACCTGTCCCAAGGTGCATGTGCGATCATACTATAGAAGGATGTCGGCTTATTCAAACGATGAGAGGATGCTGATGCATTTCTTTCAAGACAGCTTGTCTGGTCCTTCCCTTGAATGGTACATGGGATTGGAGCCTACTCAGGTAAAAACTTGGAAGCAGCTGGCTAAAGCGTTTGTGGCTCATTATAAGTACAATAGTGACTTGGCACCCAACCGGGTCCAATTACAGGGGTTGTCCCAGAAGAAAGACGAGAGCTTCAAAGAATATGCGCAGAGGTGGCGCGACATGGCTGCACGAGTTCATCCTCCTTTGGATGACAAAGAAATGAATGATATGTTCATAGGAACATTTACTGGTGTGTTTTATGATAAGCTGTTTCATACTTCCTTGGGCAGTTTCTCAGACCTAATCTTGATGGGTGAGAAAATTGAAAGCAATATTAAAATGGGGAGATTCCAAGCTGAGGAATCTACTTCAGCTGGCAGTAACAGAAGAGCTTTCGGTGGTCGCCGTCAAGGTGATGCAAGTGCAGTATTCGGGGGCCGAGGCCGAGGCCGGGGCAGAGGGCGGAATCAGTACAATCATCCGCAACAGGTGGCAAGTGTCACAATTCCATTTCATCAACAACCGATACCACTACAGCAGATACCACCACAGCAGCAGCAGCAACAGCAACAGCAACAGAGGCCAAATCAGGGACAGAGGAGATTTCCTAACACGAGGCCGAAAAGAGTATTTGATGTACCTCCTTATACGTATGCGGAGTTACTCCAAACATTACTGGGTTTGA
Source organism: Lathyrus sativus (assembly GCA_963859935.3). Taxonomy (NCBI): domain Eukaryota; kingdom Viridiplantae; phylum Streptophyta; class Magnoliopsida; order Fabales; family Fabaceae; genus Lathyrus; species Lathyrus sativus. The sequence goes on along the minus strand of OZ012739.1, from coordinate 466,060,532 downwards.
ATTTGGTGGAAAAGAGGACTATGGCGCCAATGTTGGGCACTCCTCCGTTTGGTTTTGATACGAGCAAGCACTGTGAGTTCCATTCCGGGGCTCCTGGCCATGACATAGAGACTTGCCATGCGTTCAAGCATTTGGTGCAAGATCTGTTGGATAGTAAGGCCATAAATTTTGGACAAGCAGGTCCGAACATAGTACAACAGCCCATGCCCAACCATGGGACAAATGCTATTTTAACTGAGGAGGGTTTGAACTTGATCATGAATGTTGATGAACTAAGGACACCGTTGTGTGAGATAAAGAGCAGGTTGTTGAAAGGAGGTGTGTATCCGGGTGTAACCCGGTGAACTGACTTTAAACAATGTTGCGGATAGCAAGAGTCGCCACCGACTTTTATTTTATCCATAAGGAAAGGTTATAAAAGAACAGGAAAGACCTTAGAGAATATTTTGGGTCCGGGGGGTAGGTTATGAAAAGGGAAGGTATTAGCATCCTTTTCATCCATGGTTATCCATGGGCTCTTAGGTACTTAAGCTCACTTTTGAATTGTTTTGAAATTGTAGTGTGTGAATAGAAAATTTTCAGAATAGTTAATAAATAATCCATGTAAGGATGTGTTAAGAACTTGTTTGAAAACTTGTTGAAAATTTGTTTAAGTGCGAAACAGTTTTGAAGTGAGCAAGCACCTAGGAGTAACCTACCCTAATGTTTAAAGGTCTTTCTTATTCTTTATTCTTTCCTTAGTAAGACTATCCCTACTAAAATGGAGTAGGTAGTCCTTACTTTGGATGTTAAGGGATATGTGAGGGACAATTTGACTTTGAAGGCCATTGTGAGATGTAATAAGCACATATAAGGGACCATCATCATTTTTCGAAAGGGACTCGATTCGTAAAGGCAACCATAAGGGACTTTGATGATTTTTCTATTTGAGGGACTTGCTTTATACACCCCACTTAACCATTATTCGTAGGCAACTTGAGGGATATCCTTAGGAAGTGAGACGGCGATTAAAATCGACTTACGTGTGTGACGTGTTTATTTTAATTATCTTTATTTAAAAGTGATCTAAATTTATTTTAATATTACATACAGGTTGTTACACTCCCTAATTACTAACCATAATAATAATTAAATAATTAAACAACTTTACATCCAAGAAAACAATTACAAAATAATAAGCAAAATAATTAAATAGCAAAGATAAATAAAATATAAATAAGCAATAATAAATAATAAAGGGGGTTAATTCTAAGTTTACTCGGCAAGACATCGCATCTTGTGCCTACGTATCCTTACGGGAGTGGAATCAGAGTAATCGTAGTTCCCCTCAAAAGGGAGGTTAGAGACTTCTTGACTGTGGTCAAGGTCTCAAGGGGAATAAACGCATCTTAAGGACACGCTTACATGGAGTGTAGAAACTCCAAATCTCTACGTTGAATTGTTAAGTTGTAATTAGGGTTAAATTAGGGATTCCACGGCGGGAAACCCTAAAATGAGCGCGGCGGCTCTTTGACCTAATGCTAGGGGTAAAATTGGTAATTGCGCCTGCGGCGAGGCATTTGTGAAAATTAGGGTTTGTAATTTTGAGGGTTTGAGGGTTTATGGACTATTGACACGGCGGTCAAACAGTTAGACCTAACCTTCGAATGTGTGTAGTGCGACAGAAACAGTGGTAAACGCGTGAGATAATTGAATCATGCAAACAGAGAGATAATGTCATAATTTAACCATGTAAGCAGAAATTTAAAGGCAGAAATTAAAGCGCGATTGTTAGGATTCGCGAGATTACATGATAGGAGCAGATACAATATGATAATGAAAATTTGAATTAAAAATACACAAAAATAACTACTGGCAGCGTAGCAAGCTGCAAAACGAGGAAACACTGTTAGTAAACCGAATCAGACAGTCATTGGATGAATTATGAGACAAAAGTGCAAGATTGGAGAGTTTTTTTTTTATTGTTTATACGTAATAAGTTAAAAAAAGATGTTTAAATAAAAAAAAGGGATTAAGTTTAATTTTAAAAAAAAAAATAGTTTAGTTTAACTATCTAAAAAAATTTTTATTTTTTATGTTATCATTTTTTTAAAAGGGTTTAAGTTAGATTTTTTTTTAAAAGGTTTAAATTATATTTTTTTTTAAAAAACAAATGTTAATATTTAGTTAGAAAAAGGTTTTAATAAAAATTTGAAAATAATAAAAATTAATAAAAACAAATAAAATGTAAAATAAATAAAACAAAAGAGGGTTGGGCCGGGTATCATTTCCGGACCCAACCCGAGCGGAACACACAAATTGGAAGGGGATTAGGGTTCCCCCCCAGAACCCTAACGGCGCGTATCGTTTCTCTTCTTCTCATCTTGTCGTTTCTCCGATTTCTCCTTCCGCGATGCTCTCTTCCGGTCCTCTTTGCTACCTTTCTTTCGCCTGAAACAGAAACAAATACATGAGATGAAACGCACGGTGTCTTACATTTACGGTGGGGCTTTGATGAGAAATTGAAGGGCGATGATGATGGTAATCTGAGCTCAGAGTGAGTTTGCTCGTCGCGTATTAGGCGGCGCTGGTGGACTCCCCTCGACTGATTATGTATGGGCTTTGATGAGTTCCGATGACTTCGAACTTCTCTTTCGCGGTCGTCCCCCTTCTAGCCTTTTTCGCACAGGTTGTATCTTTCTTTTATACCCTCTGATTTTTTAGTGATCTTGTGGGCTTTGGTTGGATTTGCGTTACTATTTCCTGATTGCTTTTGAGGGCTTCGATTTGATTTGATTTTGTATTTTTCTTCTGATATGATTCGATTTCCATTCTCTTCTGTGAGATTGATTTGATTTTATTGAACTAACGTTATTTTTGATACGCTTGATTGGGAAACCTTCCATTTTCGGATTTCACACAGTTTTTGATCTCTTTTGGATTTGATTTATTTTTCTTTTGGACTTTGCAGATGTGGATTATGGGATTTGCTTGGATTTGCTTTGTCACAAACGGATTTGTTTCAACTTGTTTTCGGAGATGGTTTCACTTTGATCAACTGGATATCTGTTTCACTTTGGTTAACTGGATATTTGTTTTGTTTCAGTTAGAATTGCTTATGATGAACTGATTTGTCTTTTTTCTGATACTCCTGATGTGATTTCCAGGTGACATATAACTCAGTTCCAGCCCATCGTGATTTACTTGATAGGGGCTGGAAGTTGTTTTGTGACCCTTCTGATGTTCACTCCGCGATGCCCCTCGTTCATTCATCGATTCATAACGCTCCTTGCGAGCTGATGCTGTTCCAGTATTGGTTTGGTTGTGATTGCCATGAGGTTTTGATTGTATCTTTTCTTTGAATTATCCTTTGAGCTGAAGGGTGATCGTGAACCAGGCCATGATGTTGATGAACTGAGCCCTGCATTTGGTACTTGTGACCTTCACTTCGGTTGGGATCACCATGACTGATGCATGAACATGATTGTATTACCTTATCCCTCTTTTTCTGGTATGGCCTTGCACATTTGCTCACAGGTGTGATTTGATGATTTCATCTGGTTGTTGATTTTTTCAGATATTTGATTTGTTTTCTGATGTGGTTTCAAACCAGGTTTCAGTTTACTCTTCATGTTTTCTGTTATGAACTTCATTAACTTCTTTTCTCTTTTTCTTTCAACATTGATGCTGGTGCTTTGGTTGGATCCAAGTTGCCGAGGAAAGGTTATTGGTGATGATGACCTTAGGGTCTGAACCATTTGGGATGCCATTGCCATTTGGTTTTGGTTGCGCGTTTCAGTTCAGTTTGGTCATGAATATCAGTTTGGGGATCCCATTTTTACTTGATAGTAGCATTCGTCTGAATCCAAATTCGACACAGATCATTTCGGCCCGAAAAGCTTCTTTTACTCTCTTCATCTTTCTCGGTTGTCCCGTATTGATAAGAACAGAGATTGCTTGATCTGACGCCGATGGCGCGGATCGGTAACGGGGGTAGGATGCGGCTTCGGTCGTGCCACTCCCGGCATTCGATGATGACGCTGTTCTGAGAGTGTCGAAAACAAACTTCTAACCCTTCTCTGCTTCTGTTTTGTTCTGTTTCTCTTTGTGCAGGTTAATCAGAGATTTGCGGTGAAGATCGAGGGACATCATGAAGACTTAGAATTCTTTAGGACTTAGGGCTTTTTAGGATAGAAGTAACATTTGTAGTTGAAATTTTACAGCAATTCAGAATGTGAAACAATTTATTCCTTTTTGTATCATGATATCTTTTATGAAATGAAAATGTCAGAACTTCATTTATATATCCATGACTGTTCAGCTTTGAATTTATATTTATTTCTTAGTTATAAATTATAAACGTTTGCGAATAAATCCACAAATATTTAAAATCATTAACTTAGTCATAAACCATAAATATTCACGAATGATATTCTTGTCTGTGTACTTGTCTCGCCCGTAATCCTAATCTCATCCACTGATTAAATTCACTTGCATTCCAACTTAAATTCTAGCCAGCAATTTCATAACCAAACACGGATGTGCGCCATGGTCACAACATTTTCAGCATCAACAGCAAAACTAATCGTAATTAAACTCCACTGACCAAATGCCAAATCTCAATATGATCAGAACTGGTGATTGATAAATGCCTCCAAACCATAACGCATCAAATGCCTCAGAATTTTAATAACAGCCCGTCTTCAAGGAATTGGTAGAATTTGTGTAAAATGACCAAAATACCCCTGGGACCAAATCTCTCTTTGGTGTTGGCAAAGAATCATGAAGTTTGACTTTGGTTTGACCACAGTTGACCTCAGTTTGACTTTTTAACTGCGTTGACTGCTTTTGACTTATCTGATCATCTGACTGAGCAAACTTTTGAGAAAAGTCTTGAAACTTGACATGGGGGTTCTTATACACATATAAGATGTTATGAAGCTCACTTGAAGTCTTGGAAGTCCATTTAGCCTGATTAAAGTCAAAACCCTAGTTTTGGATGCACTGCTTAGGAGGTGCATTGTCTGAGGGAATTGTCAACTCTTCTGACCAATTGTGAACTTTGTGAACCTTGTGAATCTTCATAAGATATCTTGTGATACTCATGGGAGGTATTGTGAAGCTTGTGAACCTTGTGGACATCATGAAGTGGCTTTGTAGGCCCCATGACCCTTAGGAAAGCTTTGTAAACATTGTGAATCTTGTGAACCTTCTTAGAACACAAAGTCTTGTATTGTGAGGGCAAATTTTGGGGTGCAACAGCTGCCCCTGTTCAATTTTCTGAAACCTGAGGGGTTAGATTGGTATATTTTCCAGTCGTAACCTGGAAGGTTGAAGGGGATTGAACACAAAAGCCCAAAAATTTGCACTCACCAGTGCATGGAGTGATATTGATGGTTGGTTGAACATGATTGAGTGGGCTTAAAGATGCCACTAGGGGAAAGTTCTTCAGTAGTATAATGAGAACTGTCAGGAGTCTGGAGTAATACAGCATGTCTTCATGAGGATAGAGCAATCAATAATGATAACCCTAAAGCAGTCTTGAAGTGATAAATCTGACCTCAGGAGGATAGAGCAATCAATAGCTCTAAAGCAGTCTTGAAGTAATAATGGCTTCAGGAGGATAGAGCAATCAATAGCTCTAAAGCAGTCTTGAAGTAATAGAATGGCTTCAGGAGGATAGAGCAATCAACAGCTCTAAAGCAGTCTTGAAATAATAATGTGATATGTCTTCAGGAGGATAGAGCAATCAATAGCTCTAAAGTAGTCTTGAAGTAATGATTTCAGGAGGATAGAGCAATGGATAGCTCTAAAGCAGTCTTGAAATAATAATGTGATATGTCTTCAGGAGGATAGAGCAATCAATAGCTCTAAAGCAGTCTTGAAGTAATGATTTCAGGAGGATAGAGCAATGGATAGCTCTAAAGCAGTCTTGAAATAATAATGTAATTTCAGGAGGATAGAGCAATGGATAACTCTAAAGCAGTCTTGAAATAATTAGATGGCTTCAGGAGGATAGAGCAATGAATAGCTCTAAAGCAGTCTTGAAGTAGTAATATGACCTCATGAGGATAGAGCAATGAATAGCTCTAAAGCAGTCTTGAAGTAATAGGATGATTTCAGGAGGATAGAGCAATCAGTAGCTCTAAAGCAGTCTTGAAGTCATGAGAGGCTATCAGGAGGATAAAATAACCCTGAGGTTACAATAAAGCAGTCCCAAAGTAATAAGAAGCTCATCAGGAGGATAAAGTAACCCTGAGGTTACAATAAAGCAGTCCCAAAGTAATAAGAAGCTCATCAGGAGGATAAAGTAACCCTGAGGTTACAATAAAGCAGTCCCAAAGATCATAAGCTTGTTTGTTGGATAATTAACCTGAAAACAAGGTAGCATTCTGTATAACAACATTAGTTTATGCTTTATGTATGCATGTATGACATGATGCACTTAGGTAATGTACTATAGACATATATGTTATGGTATGATGTAAATGATGTATGTATGATATGACACTGCTGGAAGTGTCTGGATATCCTTGTATAACAACTGCTGGCCAAGGAAAATAAATCCCGATTCGTTGTTGAAGAATACATAACCCTCCGTCTGCTGGGGATAACAAGGTATAGATAACCTCCCGTTGTTGGGGATAACAAGGTATAGATAACCTCCCGTTGTTGGGGATAGTAGGGTATAGATAACCTTCGTTTTCGTTTGATAGTAGGATAAGTATAACATCCCGTCTTCGTTCATCGTGCCCTTATTGGAAAGTAATTTCCCGTATATCCGTATGAGGATAAAAGAGATGGATATAAATTCCAGGGGAGATTAGACTTTGTGAAAATGGATTAGTCCTACTGTTGGTTTGTAACTGTCTTGTAAAGATGCACCGGCGAAGCTTCGTCGAAATCCTTCCCTCGTTCGTCCTTAGTAAATACTATTACTGCATTTTCATGCATTTCTGGTAAACATCAATCATATTAAAAGCATACATGCATTTCTGGTAAACATCAATCATATTAAAAGCATACATGCATTTCTGGTAAACATCAATCATATTCAAAGGCATACATACATTCAAACACAACCAATGGACGTTTCGCTTATGTAAATAGGGTAAAAGTAAATCTGGATTCAAAAGATGGAATTTATTTATATCAAAAGTGACCCATACACGGGTAAGTTTGTACAAGGAGACATAAACCCTAGTAAGAGAATTTTGTCATGAAGTTTTACAAAAAGAATCAGCTATGTGGGAAATAATCCTATTGAGTTTCAATTCTACTATTGCCACTCAAGTATCTCATCTTCTTGCTGTTGAGACGGAAACGATTGGATTGAGCTTTATCTGTTTGAGCTTGAGTAAGTAGTACAACTGGTTGCAGTTTCATGAGTGATCCAAACGAGACATAGTCATACGCTTTAATCCCTAACTTTTGCCTGGATTGCCCTTTCAGGTTTTCAATCCACCGGGATACCCTTTTTTGCCCAAGCCGCCTTTTCAGGTTTTCGACTTGCCGGGTGTACATCTTTTTATATATATATCCCTAATTTTTGCCCAAACCCTTTTGGTTTGCCGGGATGCCCTTATTTTTGCCTAGGCCTGTCAACCTAGCGGGTCTCTTTTTATGCGTAGTATTTTTTAACTATGTCTGCGTTTACAGGTTGTGGGAAGTCTTCACCATCCATTGTAGTCAGTATCATGGCACCTCCTGAGAACACTGTCTTGACTACAAATGGTCCCTCATATGTTGGAGTCCACTTGCCCCTAGGATCACCCTGTGGTAATATGATACGCTTGATTACTAAGTCACCAGCCTGATATACCTTTGGCCTTCTGAGTAGTATACTGTATATCATATTCTGTCAAGATCATTTGCCATCTTGCAATTCTTCCGGAGAGAGCAGGTTTCTCAAATATGTACTTGATTGGATCCATCTTCGAAATCAACAAGGTAGTATGGGTCAACATATACTGTCTTAGTCGGCGAGCAGCCCATGCCAAAGCGCAACAAGTTTTCTCGAGCAGTGAGTATCTTGTTTCACAGTCGGTAAACTTTTTGCTAAGGTAGTATATTGCCTGCTCTTTTCGACCAGACTCGTCATGTTGCCCCAATACACACCCCATTGAGTTGTCTAATACTGTTAAATACATAATCAAGGGTCTTCCATCAACTGGTGGCATTAAAATTGGAGGTTCTAGCAAATATCTCTTGATTTCATCAAAGGCAGTCTGGCACTCATCATTCCATTCCATCACCTGATCTTTCTTCAACAACTTGAAGATTGGCTCACAGATGGTAGTTAATTGGGAAATAAATCTTGCAATGTAGTTCAATCGTCCCAAGAAACCTCTAACCTCCTTCTCAGTACGGGGAGCTGGCATCTCTCGTATAGCTTTCACTTTTGCAGGATCCACTTCAATACCTTTTCCATTGACAATGAAACCCAGGAGCTTTCCAGATCTAACTCCAAAAGTACACTTGTTTGGATTTAATCTCAACCTGTATTTCTTCAACCTCTCAAACAACTTGCGCAGATGATCAAGATGTTGTTCTTCATTCTGAGACCTGGCTATCATATCATCCACATATACCTCTATCTCATGATGAATCATATCATGAAACACAGCCACCATGGCACGCTGATATGTTGCCCCTGCATTCTTATAGCAAAAGGTGCCCCACTGTGTCACAAATGTAGTCTTCTCCATATCTTCAAGTGCCATCTTGATTTGATTGTAACCAGAGAAACCATCCATAAAAGAGAATACCTTATGCTGAGCAGTGTTGTCTACCAGAATATCAATATGAGGAAGTGGAAAGTCATCTTTAGGGCTAGCCTTGTTCAGATCTCTGTAGTCTACACACATACGTACCTTACCATCTTTCTTAGGAACTGGTACCACATTTGCAACCCACTGAGGATAAGAAGTTACGGCCAAGAACCCTGCATTGAACTGTTTCATTACCTCTGCTTTGATCTTTTCTGACATTTCGGGACGCATACGACGAACCTTCTGCTTCTTTGGACGACAATCTTCTTTCACTGGCAAACGGTGAACCACAATGTCTGTATCCAACCCTGGCATATCTTCATAAGACCCAGCAAAGATCTCCACGTAGTCACGTAGCATCTGAATCAAACTGCTCTTGACACTGTCCTCTAAATCAGCCCCTATCTGGACCTCTTTTCTGTTTTCTTCAGTTCCCAGATTCACAACTTCGACTGGCTCTTCATGTGGCTGTATAGCTTTCTCTTCTTGTTGTAACAACCTAGCAAGCTCTACAGGTATTTCACAATCGTCCTCGTTTCCGTCTTCAGTTTGATAGATCGGATTCTCGAAATTGTAATTGGCAATAGTAGAACTGTTATCAACTGGATCCAGAGTGGATGAGGATCTGCATTTTAGTGACGTGGGTGTGTGTAAGAACACATAGCTGATAAAGCAAAAATAAAAGAAGAAGAAAGACAAGGAACACAATATTTATGAAAACGAAACGTCCACTGATTTTATTGAATGCAGTATGCAAATGAAATGACAACCCGCAACAAGCACACCATTGTGCCCTGGGTAAGGCACATGGCTTGAAAGTTTTAATTGTTCCAGAAATTATAAATTTAAAAACATAACACAGTAATAGTATTTACTCCTGACTAAAGGAGATAGGGATAACATCTTCAGCTTTCCAATTATTGAGTCCAGCACCCACAGTAGGAAAAATCCATGCCTCCAAGTTGTGGTCTTCATCTTGCTCTCCCACAGCATTGATAACCCCTTGATTGGTGATACGAACAGCACGAGCACGACGAACAGCCTTCTGGGACTCTGCAGTGAAACCCAAACCAAACTTGTCAGACTTGTATGGAATATCAGGAAGCTGACCCCAAATAGTACAACCACCTTCTTCTACCATAGCTTTTGCATCATTGAGGGAGGCCATTGCCATTGTTGGAGGGTTTCTGATGACCACAGGAACCTTCTTCACAGCAGGAGGAGTTACACAATCCTTAACAGCCCAGGGACCCACTTCAAATGACTGACATGGAGTTTCAATGTATTCACCTTCTACTTCCAGATACTTGAAAGTGTTTACATGGCTGACAAAGTATTCTTCCTCTCCAAAGACAGTAACAACTTTTCCATTCACTGGATATCTCAACTTTTGATGTAATGTGGAGGTCACAGCACCTGCCCCATGGATCCAGGGACGACCAAGCAGACATGAGTACGAAGGACGAATATCCATCACATAGAATGTAGCAGTAAACACCTGAGAGCCAACCTTGATTGGAAGATCAATTTCCCCATGCACTACCCTTCTAGAACCATCAAAAGCCTTTACCACAATATTACTGGGCTTCAATACCGTATCTTCAGGACTCAGCTTGTTCAGGACTTCCTTAGGCAACACATTCAGAGAGGAACCATTGTCTATCAGCACATGAGACAGGGTAGTGCCCCTGCATTCAATTGAAATATGCAAGGCCCTGTTATGATCCCTCTTGGCAGGGGTCAAGTCAGCATCAGAAAATCCTAACCCGTTGTCATAGGTCAGGTGAGCAACACAATTCTCAAACTGGTCCACAGAAATTGCACTGGGTACATGAGCCATCTTTAGAAACTTGATCAATGACTTGGCATGAGCCTCAGAACATAATAACAGGGAGAGCATAGAAATCTTTGAGGGAGTATGCCCCAGCTGATCAACAATATCATAATCACTCTTGCGAATGATTTTCAATACTTCTTCCATCTGCTTAGAGAGGTCATCAGCAGCTGGCACATCAGTAGATACAGGCTCAATAACAGGACCCTTGCCCCGAGCATCAGTGGTGGAAGTAACAGCAGGAGTAACTACACTCTTAGAAGCAACTGGAGGAGAGAAGACTCTTCCACTACGAGTGATCTTGCTAGATCCAGCAATATTATCAATGTCAACAGGCATATCAGGTAAAGGCTCCTGTTTGACACCATGGATGTAAACATCAGACCCATAGTGCCAAGGCACAGCTTTGTCAGATGTATAAGGAATAGGACCAGGAGTGGTAATGATCAGAGGAGCTACTCTGGCTTCAGCGACAACTTTCACAGGACCTTCAGCAGTAATCTTGATTGGGCCCTGATGAGTGATTTTAATGGGACCCTTTGAAGTGATTCTTAGTGGTACTTTGTCAACCATGTCAACCTCTTCAATCTTCTTACCCTGAGTCAGATGATCCACCATACTTTCTACAGATGCTGGTCTTTTTTCAAACACTATGGTATATTTATCCATGAGACGTTGAATCCCATCTCTCAAAATGAAGCAACTATCCGGCTTATAGGTACAATATAGACAATCTTCATGACAACCTGGAAAGATCCCAGCTTGTACTAACCTCTTTTTGATAACAGACAATGGTGTGCTCAACTCCATAACCGAATAGACATGCAGATCTTCATCAATATCTTCATCAATGGCGTTGACAGTCTTCTCGTGATTTGGCATTGGAGCTGTAATCACATTTGGAGTACCTGGTGGATCAAACTCAATTTCTCCAGCATCAATCATATCCTGAATTTTGTTCTTCAAGACCCAGCAGTTATTAGTATCATGTCCTGGACAGTTCGAATGATATGCACATCGTGCATTGGGATTGTACTTGGGAGAGGTAACATTGGGATTCTGAGGAGCCTCCCTCAGGGTAATAAGTTCAGCCTTCAACAAGTGTTGCAATGCCTGAGCCATTGACATGTTGATCTTCGTGAACTGTCTTCTAGCCCTCTGTTGGTTGCCTTGAGGCTGCTCTGTTGTTGCAGGAGTTGGATTTGAAATATGAACTGCACTAACAGACTGATGCCTTCTGTTACGATCAGGCTGACCATACACAGCATTAGATTCTCTCTTCCCAGTGGGAGGCTTCTTTGCAGCACCTGATGAAGAAGTGCCCACTTGGATCTTACCACTCTTGATACCATTCTCTACTCGCTCTCCTGTCATGATCAACTCAGTGAAGCCAGATGATGAGCTTCCAATGAGATGACTGTAAAACGGACCATTCAGCGTACACATGAACATATCAACCAACTCCCTATCAGTCAAAGGGGGTTGAACTCTTCCAGCCAAGTCTCTCCACTTCTGAGCATACTCCTTAAAGCTTTCTTTGGCACCCATAGACATGCTTTGAAGCTGCATGCGAGTGGGGGCTAAGTCAGCATTGTATTGATACTGCTTGTAGAAAGCTTCAGCAAGGTCATTCCAATCTCTGATGTTGACACTCTCCAACTGATAATACCACTCTAGCTGAGCTCCAGATAAACTCTCTTGAAAGAAATGGATCCACAACTTTTTATCAGCAGTGTGGGGTTGAATTCTTCTGACATAAGACCTCAGATGCAATTTGGGACAAGAGACCCCATCATAGACAACAAATGTAGGAACTTTGAACCCAATGGGTATGACCACCCCAGATATCAAGCTCAAATCCTCAAAATCCAGCCCAGATGATTTCTGTAATTCCATAGCATCCATTCTATCCACCAGCATCTTGAATTTGTCTTCGTTAGGCTCATGGTAGTAGTTAGCCTCAGAATCAGAGTCCCCCATAGTGTTATGGAGACTGCCTCTCTCCTGCTCAGATTCTTCAGATTCATAGTCTTCAACATGTTCCTTGGTCTTGACAGGACCTTTGAACCTTCTTCCCATGTTGAGCAACCCAGCAGACCTTCTAGCCTTCTTAGTCTTCTTGGCCAGCAGTGTCTTCAATTCATCCTGCCCCTTGGATAGGTTCAGGATCAGCTCTTGGAACTGTGCATTCTGTGCCTGGAGATCCTTAACTGATTGTTCAAGAGCCATTGCTGAAATAAACAGCGAGGAGATGAGAAACCTGTGCACAATTATAAACCTGTGATGCAATGATATGGGAATGCATATGCAATGTTTTCAAGGACCGCAGGATTTAAATTTGCTTAAACAAACAAGAAAGTAACTTTTTATTAGTAATAACTTGTCTTGCCTTTTAGGCTTACAAAAAATGAAAACGAAATAAGTACAAAAGATGGGGTTTTAAGTCTCCCATGGACGTTTCCTCTTTGTGTTGAGGTATGAGTTGAGGTTTCGTTCCTCATGAAGTAGCTTTGTTAGCTCTAGGATCCTTGCTTGGCTTGCTTTGTAATGAGCCTCGAAAGTATCCCTTTGCTCTTTCAGTTGGATCCATGATCTCTGCAAGTCTTCCATATCAGTAGGCATGTCTGGGTGAAGGATGGTATAAGCTGTGTCTCCTTCAGCAACAGGTTCCATGGTAACTGGTAGGACGGCAGGATATGGCATCATGAGTGTCTGAGCACGAGATCGTACCCATCTGAGATAAGCCTCCATAGGAATAGTGTACTTAGGCTCCAGTGTCTTGCTGTCAATCCTGTTTACCTTTCCCCAAGCTCGTATGAATCTCTGACGGTAACCCTGAAGATCGTTGTCGTAGTCAAACACAATGCCCTGAATCAACATGTCATGTGGACCATCGCTCCGGGCGTAACCAAACTGTCGTAAAGCTAGAGAGGGGTTGTAGGTGATGCCTCCTCTTATGCCTAGAAGTGGCACATTAGGAAACTCCCCACAACGGTCAATGATGGTGACATTCTCCATAGATCTGGAGCACCAATGAATGTCTGAGTGAGATAGTGACATGTGTTGCACCCTAAAATTTGCCCAACCTTATTCACTTGGTTTATGTTTCAATGTCATTAGCATTTGCATATAGAGTCATGTACATAGGTTACTCATCGGCATAGCATAAGCATAGCAAGTCATACAACAGGGGGACCAATCATTATTCTCATCTCTAGAGGCCTATCAAGAGGTTATTATCCTGATTCAATCTCATTCAAGTCATCAGAAAAGAATTTGAAAGCTATCAAGTCAATGGGTCAAGCAGTTAATCTATCTCCTGGCTGAGGGTATCTGGGGATCATCAAGGAAAGTATGAGCTGTGAATTGAAGGCACGGGGAGTATCTAGACATCTTGGAGGACTTAGAAAGTCATTTGGAGAAGGAGACAAGTCATTGGTGTGATCACAAGTATTGCAGTTGAAGACAGTCAACTAGGGTTTCATCTGGGTCAACCCTGGGTCAACTCTAGGTCAATTGACTGATTGAAAGGCATTAAGGGCTATTGGAGAGATGTGGGGTTCATAATTTGACATGGAGAATAAAGATATGTTGTTATGCTAAGAATAAATCAAGAGAAATCAAGGAGAAGAGGAGGTTCTAAATTAGGGTTTCTAGGTAAAATTCCCTAGTTTAGGTCAAACTTCCAAGCAAAATAAGTCAAAATGCAAGCTTCAAATGGATCCTTGGCCAACATGAAACTTGTAGAGGATCTCAAGACCTTTAATTTTAGTGGTGGAAGACATCAATGAGATTTCTAGAACTCAAGTTATAGCTCTTGCAAGTTAGGGGTCACCAGATGGCACTAAAATTTGTCTGTGCAAGTTGACTGTCTTCTGACAAACTTTTGGCCCTCAAGGATAATTCAAATGGACTTTGAACAAGCAAGAGAGTTGTTCCTCATTGTCTCCCCTTTCCAAAAAGGTATGGTATGCCTTCATATGATTTAGGGAACTCTACTTATGGCTTGTGCAAGACAGGGGTATTTTGGTAATTTGGTGATTACAGGTCATTCATAGCATATGCTTAAAACTCATACAAGGAAGCTTCAAATGGAAAACTTCCCAACATCAAAGTTGCTCAAAATGGGATTTTAAGGCTAGATAAGATGTTGTGAGAGTTTGAAAATGCATGGAGCATGGATATTTTAAAATGGTCAAAATGGCTTGTAAATGGCTTATAAGTTGAAAAAGTTGGAATTGAATTTTGGTTTGAGAGATCTACAAATCCAAAATGGGGCATATGATAGATGATTTTGATTGGAAACATCATTTTGAGAACAATGGTTTAGCCACATTTTTGAGTTTAGGCTTAAAAATTGGAGTTTCTTTGTAAATTTGTTATTTGCACTTTAAGGCATCAAAAGGAAAGATGAGAAAATGCTACATAAAGGTTTGTAAGACCTTATTTTCATGTCATAATACCATATGAGGAGAATTTAAGTAAGATTGCATGGTTTATCATGAGATGACATGAGATTCACTCAAGATGACAAATTCAAAATCTCATTACGTGATACATTCTAGAAACTTCATGGAAGGTTCTACAAACTTCCACACATTTCTATTCTCATCTATATAAGCCCTAGAGTGACTCCATGCATTGGTTGGTGATTCTAAAAGCTTGCATGCTACACTTTGATTCCTTCACTCCAAAATTGCATTTTCATTCCAAACTCCATTAAAACACCATCAATCACTACAATTCTGATCATCATCATCATCTATAATCAACATTGAGCATTTGGCAAAGGAAAGGCTCAAGAATTCGTGGCTGGATTATGAGATCTCCAACTTCACTCCAACTTGCATGAAGAGTTGAATAGGTTGATTCAAGAAGATAGAACAAGAACTACTGCAACCAGAGGCTTCAACATTCATCAAAGACCATACAAAGCAATTGGCAAGGTCTGAATTGGAGGAGAACCATCATCACCATCATCACTTGCAAGGTATGCATTTTCTCATGAAACTCTCTATTTATCCATAGTTCAAGCATGTTGTTAGGAGAAATCTAATAGAGACCAATTAGGGATGTTGTATGATGAGTTTAAGGGCTGTTTGTGAGGTTTGCTTCCATGGTGTCAATTCTTTAATGATCAAGAACTCACGATTTAGTGTACTATAATCTTAGGTATTAGGCTTAGGATAATCCCCATAAGATGTAGTACATGATAGGTTAATATGAGACCATTTGATTACCATGCAAACTAAGGTGCGAAAATGGTGACCACCCCTTGTAGCCTTCGTATTTCTTTCTTGAGGGAGAGTTAGAGAATTCTAGTACCATGGCTGTGTAGAGGGAGAAGAGTAAATGAGTTTTCATCTTTGGATCGTGAAAAATGGTGGAGAAATGAGAGAGTTAGAGAGGGTGGAAGTTGCTTGCATGAGTTCTTTTTTTAGAAACCCTAAGTGTCCAAGGTAGAAGAGATAATCTCTACCATTGATTCATGTTGGGATATTTGACTTTGTCCCTCAATCCAGCGGCCTAGATTTTATTAAACTTCAAAAATTCATAACTAAATAGAAAATGCATATTTTTAACTCATTCTTTTTTTAATATTTTCTTTAACATGTCTAGAAAATTAAAAAAATATAAAAATTGCATTTTATATTTTTTTCGCATTTTCCACATATTTTACAAATAAATGCATATTTTGAAGGTTTTATTTCATACATGATCTTGTAGATTTTTGTTCTTACACTTAGAAATAGATTTTTTGCCCATTCTTTTTTGTGGTGATTAATATTGAATTGTAGTATTCCCAGAATTTATTACTAGATTTTTTAGAATAAAATTTGATTAGTTTAGATAATTGAACTTAGGATAGTTTAATTAGGGTTTTTAAGTAGTATACTTGAACTTCAACATTTCATTTTTGAAAATTCATAACAAATTAGAAATTGCATATTTTTAATTCATTCTTTTTGCATCATTTTCTTTAAAAGAGTCTAGAAAATTATAAAAAATAAAAATTGCATTTTATTTTTTATTTGATATTTTCCCCATATTTTCTAAATAAATAGCATTTTAAATAGTTTCATTTCATGCATGATTTTGTTAATTTTTGTTCTATTAGATGCTTTAATATTTTTTGTCCATTCTTTTTAGGTTGTTTAGTTTAGACATTAAAATTGTAGATTCAATTTAGTTCCCATTTTTAGAAATTAATTTTAGGTGTTTAGTTTAGGTGTGAACAACATGAACAAACTAGGGTTTTAGGTGATTACTTAGGAGAATCAATTCATTTCCCTTAGGACTTAGGGTTTGAATAGTTTAGCTATGGGACTATAGGGGCTATGGGTAGTTATTAGATCCCCTTAGAAAAGTCAGGATTCCCCTACTGCTATTACTGTACTGTATATATCTGATTGACTGGTGTGGTGTGCCCTCTGGGGTTTATTGCTTGTTTGTGTGGGTATTGGGATTGTCTGGGGACTTGGGAGAGCTGAAGACTTGAGGAGATGAAGACCATTGGAGATCCAGAGATTTAAGATCATTTGTCAAGAGTTGAGGAGGTTCTTGCCAGCAGTTGCTGAGAAGATCAGGGTCTAGGGGCTAGGCAGAGCTCTAGAGTAGAAAGCTTGCTTCTCAAACATAGGTGGCTTTGTTTGCCTCTATCCTTTCTCTATGATTCAAAGTCTCTTTCAAATACCCACCTCCTTCCTTTGGAAGGATCAGTGAATATATTTGAAAGATAGAACTTTTGAGAGGAAACTTTCTGTTTAATGTTAACAGTTGATGAACCACCATTGGTAGGTAATTAACTGTCTAACATTCATTCACTTCACTCTTGTGACTGATTCCTCATCCTGGAGGTTTGAACTTGAAGAAAAGCCATTGCTTATAGAAGACTGATGATCAAAGCCCTTGCCTGAAGGCCATGAAGATGGAGATTGATGCTTGTTGAAGCCTGTAGCTGATTGGAGATTACTTGAAGCTAGATGTTGATTCAGAGCTGCTGATGCTGTTTCTTTTGCTGTTGTATTTCATTTCTGATGTATTGTTTGGATTTCCTGATTGTATTGTTTGCTGTTTACCCTGTTAGGTTGAAAGTGAAGCCTGTTCACTTTCGCCTATTGTTTTCTAGGTTCGAGGTTGAGTGGGACTCCCTTGCCTCGCTTGTACTGTTGCATCCATGCATTTTACTGTTTTACTATATATATCTGATATTGTTTCTGTTTCTGCCTATCCCGTAGGATCTCTGTTTCTCTCTGTGCAAGAGAGGAGCATGATAGACACTAGGTCTTAACCCATGCATGATAACATTAGGTTAGTTCGTTTCCCTTCGCAACCATAGGTTAGAGTTCTATCTCTTCTTCCTCAAAAACAAACAGAAAATACAATAAAATTTCAAACACAATAAAAGACACTTCTTCCGTAAAAGAATGTAAACTCATCAAAACGTCATTTTTGTCCGCTGGGACTGTTAATCAGAAAACCCTTTTTCAGAAGGAATAAAATCAATCAAGGCAGACTTGTGTCGTACGTGGCCCGAACTACGTTTGCTCTGATCTTCCATGCTGTGTGGAAGTACGTAGGCATAGGATGCGATATCCTAGCGAGCAACCTTCCCCTCCTTTCCCGTAGGTAGGCGAACTACGTTGACTCTGATTTCTCGTTCCCGACGGGAATACGTAGGCATGAAGTGCGATACTTTGCCGAGTCATTTTGTTTTCATTTTCTTTCCTTTTAACCCCAGACCTTTAGCGTAGATAGAATAACAATCCATACCCGAAAAGAAGCGTGGATCCCGTCGAGTACGACGGACGTGAGGGGTGCTAATACCTTCCCCTTGCGTAACCGACTCCCGAATCCAGGTTTTGGTTGCGACGACCATACCTTTCCCGTGTTGTGCGAGGTTTACTCTGAGCGTTCCCTTTCCCTCCCGTGGGATAAATAACGCACGGTGGCGACTCTTCTGTTCAGCCGGCGCCGATTTTCGCAGTAGCGACAGCTGGCGACTCTGCTGGGGATCCAACGTCCCCTGGCTGCTAAGGACTGCGACAGTTCTTATGCATTTGGGATCCAACGTCCCTTTGAGCGAGTCAATCCTAGCGCTTGTTTTCCCGTCGAGGATTTTGTATGGAGTTATTGTATATTTCTAACCTTGTATTTTCAGCTTTGTATATTGATTATTATTGCTGTATTGGGGTGTGACGGGTGTTCTGATATTGAGTGAGAAGCCGGACCTGGGCTTGAGTGCACCTAGAATTAGAGTAGAAAGTAGTGGGCGCGTGCCGGCTTTGCTTGCATTAGTGTCTCATGAAATCTACACTCGGACGAGGTTCTTCTGGTTGGCTTCTTTTTCTACCCTTTGGGTCGAAGGGGTTGTTGGTCAGCTGAATTGTCGACTCCGGGAACCGATCATTTGGAAGTTGGCTAAGTGAGGCCTCTTCAGGATTTGATGATGCCACTCCTTCTGGGAATCGTATCATCAACCCTGAAAGTCTGTGACGCCGACGACCGCATAGGATGCCGTACCTTGTGCCAGTTATAGGGCCACCCACCTGTGAGGGGATTTGGGGTTACGCAGGTAACTAGACCTTCAGACTACCGGTTATTTCTTGATCAGAGATCCTGGGTATTTATGGAGAGTTAGGAGGTCTGTCAGAGACTATTTGGAGATGTGTTCTGAGGTCTGTCAGAGACCAGTTGGAGAGTTCTGAGGTCTGTCAGAGACCAATTGGAGATGTGATTTGAGGTCTACCAGAGACCAGTTGGAGTTATGGTTTGAGGTTTGTGTTGGAGCTTTGTTTTAGGTCTATCTGAGACCAGGGTTTGATGACTTCTGGATGGTCTATCTGAGATTTCTTGATTGGGTTCAGGCTATTCAGCTACAGCTTTGGTCCCTGTTGCATGTTACTTGCATTGCATTGCCTGCATATCCATTACCATTTGCATTTCACTAACGTGTGTCTGTGCTGCAGGTGCATTTGCATTTCCCTAGTTCTAGTGCCCGGACTTCTGAGTATTGATTATGGCTGGTTTGAGGAAAACAGTTGCGTATAAGCTGCCTGCACCTGACATTACCCCTTTACTCGGTCTGATATCTCTTGCTGATGAAGAGGTTAGAAGAAGCTTCCGAAGGAGTCATGGAAGATTACTGAGATTAGTCTGCAAGCCCACTGCTGATGAGATGAACGGGCTGTACACCTTGATGCAGTTCTATGGCCCCGCAT